>JAAGEH010000392.1:26658807-26673115 GCA_011751065.1 Lasiurus cinereus | reverse complement strand
TCTCTCTCTCTCTCTCTCTCTCTCTCTCTCTCTCTCTCTCTCTCTCTCTCTCCCTTCCTCCTCAAATCAACAAATTGAAAAAAAAGTTTTTTAAAAAGTTTACAGTTGGTCCACTCCAATTTCCTTCTCCTACTAGGTCTATTTGCAGAGATGGAAAGAATTTCTGGCTATTTATTAATTTAGTTCACTTGGAACTGAAGTTTATAAAAATATAGCCTAGCCAGATAAGGGTATATACCAGGAGGAGAATGAGTTGACTGAGCACAAGACTGGAAGTCAGCCAGAAGACAGGCTCAAGTCTACATATGACTATGGCATATTCAAATGTAAAATGTGTACAATGCCATATTTATAGGTTTTTAAAGAATCAAACATGATCACTCTCCAAGAACAAAATAACCTGTCATTGCTATGTGACATTAATCACTCCTGCCATGCGGGGCTGGGACTATGCCCCTCTTGCTGCTCTTGTCTTCTACATAACAGTGATTTTTAAAAGAGCGGGAAGTTGACTCTCATATATGAAGGAAGACGTGTCACTGCTTTGCTATTTTAGTGAAAATATGTGATCTGTATTGCAATTTACATTAAATGAGTATATGAGATTTTTACATTTTTTAAAAGTGGACTGTTTTGAGATCACTGGGTCAAATGCAGTTCCATTTTTAATTTTTTGAGGAAACTCTATACTGTTTTTCATAATGTGTGCACCAGTCTGCATTCCCACCAGCAGTGTATTAGGGTTCCCTTTTCTCCACATCCTCACAAGGACTTGTTATTTGATTTGTTGATGGTAGCCATTCTGATAGGTATAAGGTGATACTCATTATCATTTTAATTTGCATCTCTTGGATGATTAGTGACTTTGAGCATTTTTTATATGTCTCTTGGCCTTCTTTATGTCCACTTTGAAGAAGTGTCTATTTAGTTCCTTTGCCCATTTTTTGATTGGATTATTTAGCCTCCTTTTGTTAAATTGTATGATTTCCTTATATATTTTGGAAATTAACCCCTTGTCAAGATATATAATTGGCAAATATATTTTCTCATTCAGTGGGCTCCCTATTCATTTTGCTGGTGGTTTATTTTGCTATACGAAAGCTTTTTATTTTGATATAGCCATTTGACCCAATGATCCCACTTCTAGGAATATGTCCTTAAAAACCTCATACATCAATAAGAAAGAATATATGCACAATTTACAATAGCTAAAATATGGAAACAGCCCAAGTTCCCATCAGTAGATGAGTGGATAAAAAATTTATAGTATATTTATACTGTTAAATATTATGCAGCTGTAAAAAAGAAGGATATCTTACCACTTGAGACAGCATGGAGGGACTTGGAGAGTACTATGCTAAGGGAAATAAGCTGGTCAGGGAAAGGTAAGTAGCACATGATCTCACTCATATGGGCAAAATAAACTGATGAACAAAATAGATCCAGAAACATACTAGTAGAAGCATGGAACAGACTGATGAATCTCAGAGAGAAGACAAGGGTGGGTGGAGTGGGAGGGGAGAGACTAACCAGGGAACTTATATGCATATATGCATAGCCCATGGACACAAACAATAGTGTGGTGAAGGCCTGGGAGGGATGGGTGCAGGATGGAGAGGATCAATGAGGGAAGAAAGGGATATCTGTAAAGCTTTCAACAATAAAATGATAAAGATATATGTTTTTTAAAGTGGACTATTTTTGTAAAAATATGAAGTACTACTCTTTTTTTAATTTAATAAATCTTTATTGTTCAGATTATTGCATTGTTTCTCTTTTTCCCCACAGAGCTCCCCTCCACGTGGCTCCCACCCCAAACTCTGCCCTTACCTCCCCCCACTATTGTCCTCATCCATAGATGTATGATTTTGTACAGTCTCTTCCCACACCCACCTAACCCCTTGCCCCCTGAGAATTGTCAATCCATTCCCTTTCAATGTCCCTTATTCTATTATATTTACCAGTTTATTCTATTCATCAGATTTTTTATTTATTTGATTTTTAGATTCACTTGTTGATAGATATGTATTTGTTGTTCATAATTTTTATTTTTATGTTTTTCTTCCTCCTCCTCTTCTTAAAGAATACCTTACAGCATTTCATATAATACTGGTTTGGTGTGATGAACTCCTTTAGCCTTTTCTTATCTGTGAATCTCTTTATCTGCCCTTCAATTCTGAATGATAGCTTTGCTAAGTAGAGTAATCTTGGTTGTAGGTTCTTGCTATTCATCACTTTGAATATTTCTTGCCCCTTCCTTCTGGCCTGCAAAAATATTCTGTTGAGAAATAAGCTGACAATCATATGGGTGCTCCCTTGTAGGTAATTAAATGTTTTTCTCTTGCTGCTTTTAATATTCTCTCTGCCTTTTTCTCTTGGCATTTTTATTATGATGTGTCTTGGAGTGGTCCTCTTTGGATTCCTTTTGTTTGGGGTTCTGTGTACTTCCTGGACTTGTAAGTCTATTTCTTTCACCAGATGTGGGAAGTTTTCTGTCATTATTTCTTCAAATAGGTTTTCAGTATCTTGCTCTCTCTCTTCTTCTGGTACCCCCATAATTCTGATGTTGGTACACTTGAAGTTGTCCCAGAGGCTCCTTACACTATCTTCCAATTTTTGAATTCTTTTTTTTCTTTTTGCTTTTCCAGTTGAATGTTTTCTGTTTCTTTGTATTTCAAATCTTTGACTTGATTCTTGTGTTTCTCTAGTCTGCTGTTAGGTCTCTATATAATATTTTTTTTATTTCAGTCAGTGTATGTTTAATTTCTAGTTGGTCCTTTTTCATCTCCTCTTGGGTCTCGCTAAATTTATCCATCTTTTCTAGGAAATTCTTGAAAAATCTTATAACCATGGTTTTGAACTCTATATCCAGTCATTTCTTTTCCTCCATTTCTTTCATTTGTGATCTCTTTCTTTGTCTCTGCATGTTCACTGCTTTCCTGAGTTAGTAGAGTAGCTTTGTGTGCTAGGTGTTTTATATGGCCCCATAGTTCCACCTCGCCAGTTACCTGATGTGGATTCTCTTGGTACAGCCCTTTGTAGAATGTGTGTATAACCTTGTTGTAGTTAAGTCTTGATTGTTGTTGGTATCACTGGGGGGAATTGACCTCCAAGCCAGTTGGTTTTGAGGATCAGCTGTGTCTATGCTGGAAAAACTTCTGAAGGTAACCTTATGATTCAAGACTCGCAAATTTGCAAAAGCCTCTGTGTTCGGCTTGGATGGGGTGGAGTCTCAGGACTGAGCAGACAGTCTTGGCTTCCTGTTGGCCCTGCCTTAAGTGGCTCCTGGGTCTCAGTGTTCCTTGGTAATTGCTGCAGCCTTGTTGTGTGCACTCATGCTTGCACGCCTCCAGACCACTGCCTTTCATGGCTCCCCCAAGTTTCCATGTGCTCTGGGAACCCATATGAGTCTGGATCCCCTAGGTCTCACCTGAAACTGGGGTTCAGTGCAGTTGAAAGTGGAGTTCAGTGCAATTGGGAGGTTCAGTCTTCCTCCTGTTAAAGAAAGCCAGTCGCACAATCAGAAGTCAATCCTCTCTGCATGTACTGGCGTGTGCACCTCCAGACCTCTGCCTTTTGTAGCTTCCCTGCATTTCCCTGAGTTTCTGTGCACTCCTCCTTTTTATCAACAGTCCAGACTCTCCCCATATGAGTCTCGCCTGGAACTGGGGCTTAGTGCAGTCAAGAGTTTCTGTCTCCCTCCCGCTAGAAAAAGCCAGCCAGGCCCTCTGCCACCCATCCTCTCCATGGGTGTTTCTCTATACCTCAGCTTTTTACAGCTCCTCTGAGTCTTTGTGAGCCCCTCTCTTTCCTTCTAGTTGTAGAATTTCCACTCAGCCAAGCTTTCCTGTGGTTCTGGATGATGATCATTTTGTCTTTTAGGTGTAGTTTTGGAATTGTTGTGCAAGGCATTTAGGTGTTCACCTATGCCGCCATCTTGTTTTGTTTGTTTGTTTGTTTTGGAAGGACTACTCTGGAGGAGTTCATAGAAGACCAAGATGGCAATGAGCAAACTCAAATGCATACATATACAGAGTGTAATTACTTCCAAAAAACAACCAAGGGTTGAAAACAGGAGAAAAAAAATTCAGTTGAGAAGGCTGGGAAGCTGAGGGACCCTTTAGGAGCAGATCCGTGCTATTGCTTAGGTTCCCCTCTACTTCAGTGGAGCTCTATTCTGGCATTTTCACCTACTTACAAGGTTACTGCAGTGCTTTCCTAGCTATATTGCATGGAGCCTTTTTGCCTTCAAACAAAAGGCACAGGCAAGAACAACAAGGTATAATCATGTACACCTGGCCTCCTACTGGGTGTTGCTCTGGCTTCCAGGCTAGTGACTCAATTGTGGTAAACTCCTGTTCCACTTTAAACAGCTTCCAAAAACTACCTGTGATAATAAGCTACACAGTGTTTGTTTCTATGTGGAACCACTTCTTTTACAATAAAAAAGGAAAGAAAGTTTATAGAGAATGCTGCAGAGCCATGGGAGCTCTCCTATAATGTGGGAATCCTCCAAAGTCAGAGGGGCTGATGAGTATCATTGCTTATGACCTCTCCACCTATCTAGGGTAGGTGGGCATTCTATTCAGGTGTTATGGTTAGCCTGCAAGTTTGCTGCTGCATATTCCCAAAAATGTTACCTGAGCCCATTTTGTCTTTGAAAAAATAGAGCAGGTAGGATCAATAGATCATTATTAAAGCATCTGGCTCCCTATCTGGAGCTGCTGGGGCTTGGTTAGGCTAGTATGCTGGATGCTTTAGGCCTTAGTTCAGCTCATATAGGCCTGATAAAACCATTCAGCATACAGAGCCAACACAGCACCTACTTCACAAGGTCACCTTATCAAGACTGAGGAATACATATATACTAGTTTATATGCAAATAAACATATAAAGTTAAATAAAATGAAAATACAGAAGAATATCTCTCAAATGAAGAAAAAAGAATCCCCAGAAAAAAATAACCTGTAAAACAATGAAGATAAGTAATTTTCCTGATAAAGAAGTCAAAGATGCTCAACAAACTTGAGAGTGTAATAGGGAGAACTTCAAAAAAATAGTTAGAAAGTAGAGGGTATTGTGTTTTTCTTTGATTCTGCCTAATAATGAATGATCTCTAGCTGAACTAGTATTAGTAGCTAAAGATAGACTTAATTCCTGAAACTGCCCACTGTTACCTCTGGCCCAGGTCTAGGAGACATATAGCTCTAATTCAAGTGCATGGAGTGCCACAACCAAATTCTGACCTCAATTTCTTGACCTAGGTCCAAGTACACAGCACGAGAAAAGCACAGAAGGCAGACTCCAGTATCAGTATCTGTAAGTGCTCCAATGTCACAAAGGGAATCAGGTTTTCCACTGATTTCTCTGCAGCAACTTCCCAGGCCAGAAGGGTATCATGGGACATCTTTAAAATGCTGGAAGTAAATAAGCTATTACCTAGAAAAACTTACCCAGCAAGATTATCATTCAGATTTAAAGGAAAGATAGTTTCCTGGACTAGCAAAAACTAAAGTTCTTCGCCATTACACCAGCTTTACAAGATGTGGTAAAGGGTCTTCTTTAAGCCAAAAGTAGAAAAACTGTGACAGAAATAAGAAAATATGAGAAAGGCAAAAATATCACAGGTAAAGCCAATATTTAATAAAAACAGTGAATAAACGTTTAAAAAGCTACTACAAAGGTTAAACAAAAAAGGTATTAAACTCAACTCACACTACAATAAGGAGTTAGGAGATACACAACCTAAAAAGATCTAAAACAGGACATTAATAACATGAAGTGTGTTGGGGGAAGAGGGGTAAAAATGTAGTCTTTATAGAATATGTTCAAATTTAAATGCCTATCCGGTTAAAAGAGACTGCTACCAATTTGGCATTTATTCAGAAACCTCATGGTAACCACAGGTCAAAAACCTACAAAAGATATACAAAGAACAAAGGGAAAGGAACCCAAATAAAGCACTAAAGAGAAACAGCAAACCCCAAGGGAAGAAGTCAAGAGAGAACAAAGGAATGGAGAAGTATAAATACAAACAAACAAAAAATGACCAAAATGGCAATAAGTACATACTTATCAATAATTACTTTAAATGTAAATGGATTAATGTTTCAAAAAAGACATAGGGTGTTTAAATGGGTTAACACACATGACCCCCTTCATGCTGCTAATAGGAGACTCATTTCAAATCCAAAATACATACAGACTGAAAAGGGTAGAAGAAGATATTCCATCTCAATAGAAACATAAAGAAAGCTGTGGTAGCAATGCTCATATCAGACAAAATAGACTTTGAACAAAATTTTAAAAGAAAAAAGAAAGACATTCTATAATGATAAAGGGGTCAAACCAAGAAAAGGATATAATAGTCATAAATATCTACACAGGCAACACAGGAGCATGTAAATGCATAATGTGATTTTTAATGGACATAAAGAGGAAAATCCACATATACAATAATGGCAAAGGATTTTAACATCAATGAAAATATGGCCTCAATGCCACATGATACCATATTAACTCAATAGACATTTCTAGAACATTTCATCCAAAAATTGAAGAATACACATTTTCACAAGTGCATATGGAACATCCTTTAGCATAGATCAAATATTAGGCCACAAAACAAGCCTTAATAAGTTCAAGTAGATTGAAATCATATCCAGCATATTTTCTTTATATCACAATGTCATAAAACTAGAAACCCACTACAGGAAGAACACTGGGAAAAAACCCTCAAATATGTGCAGACTAAACAATACACTATTAAACAACCAATGTATTGAAGAAGAATTCAAACAGGAAGTAAAAACAATCTTGAAACAAATGAAAATGAAAACACAACTGTTCAAACTATGGAATGCAGCAAGAGAAATTCTAACAGTGAAGTACATAGCTGTACAGACCAACCTCAAGAAACAAGAAAAATACCAAATAAACAATCTAACTCTACACTTAAAGAAACCAGTAGAAGAGCAAAGAAAACCCAAAATAAACAAAGAAAGGAAATAGTTAAGCTCAGAACAATAATAAATACAAAATTTAAAAACAATAGAAAAGATCAATGAAATTAAGAGCTAGTTCTTTGAAAAGACAAAATTGACAAACTTTTAGCCAAATTTATTAAGAATAAAAGATAGCATTAATAAAATTATTAATGAAAGAGAAGTCACAACTGATGCCACATAGATACAAGGAATCATTAAAGAAATCTATGAGAAATTATATGCCCATGAATTTAGCAATCTAAATGAAATGGATACAGTTCCAGAAGTATATGACCTCCCAAGACTGAACTAGGAATACATTCAAAAATCTAAACAGATTGCTTATTAGCAATTAAATTGAAACAGAAATAAAACAACCTCCAACAAATAAAAGTCCAGGACCATATAGTTTCACTGGTAAATTCTACCAAACAAAAAAAATAATAGTACTCCTTTTTAAACTCTTTCAATAAATCACAGGAGAAGGAATACATCCAAACTCATTTTATGAACCCACCATTAACCAGATACTAACACCAGAAAAAGCATTACCAAATAAGAAAAATATAGGCCAATATCCTTGATGAACATAGATATAAAAATTCTCAACAAAATATTAGCAAACCAAACTCAACAACACATTAAAAGGGTTATATATTATGACCAAGTGGGAGTCATCCTAGGGATGCAAGGATGGTTCAACATCCATAAATCCATCAATGTAACAACGATAAAATTTTAATTAGGAAGTTATTAATAATGGGTAAGGAGCAAGGGAAAGGCCAATATTATAGGCATATAATTTAGACAGTTTCATCAGGAAGATGCAATTTCAGACTCCCAGGGAAGGAAAGAATCCAACAAAAGTAGGCCCCTTAAAATTGCGATGACATAAGGAAAATACTTGATTGTGAATCACACCTGGGAACAGAGATTGTTAGCTGGAATGATCATGGCCACTGCAAGTGCCATTTGGAATACATAATTAGCTGAACAAAAGAGCTCATTTTCTTGTGTTTTCAAGACTCTTGAGATTCTTACTGCACAGAACACTCTCTCTTATTTGTCTTGCATTCACCCATATGGCCCAAATACATGCAGACCCCACATGCAATGGACTAATGGACTGCAGCAGGCTTGATGCTAAATTGGACCCAGCTCAAACATAGAAAGGAAACTGGACAGTGGCTTTCATTTTAGCTCTGTTGAAACCCCAGCTATACTCCTATGAATGGATTAAGGGAAACAGGTATTTGGAAACCTTTTGAGTAATTCAACAGAAATAGAACTTTCTATCATATCTCACCCTCCAGAAATGCTTATTCCAGTGGTACCCAAAAAAAACCCACTCCTACTAACAATGGAGGAAGATGAGGCATACTCCCCTCCAATAATAATATATCATATTAACAAAATAAGAGATTAAATAAACATATAATCATCTCAATAGATGCAGAAAAAGTTTCTGACAAAATTCTGCAGCCATTTATGATAAAAACTCTCAGCAAAGTGGGAGTAGAGGAAACATACTTCAACACAGCAAAGGCCATAAACAACAAATCCACAGTTAACATCATACTCTTTTGTGAAAAGCTGAAAGCCTTTTCTGTAAGATCAGAAACAAGGCAAGGATGCCGACTATCACTACTTCTATTCAACATAATACTGGAAATCTTAGCCACAGAAATCAGACAAGAAAGAGAAATAAAAGGCATCCAAATCATAAAGGAATAAGAAAACCTCATTGTTTATAGGTACCCTAATACTATATATAGAAAACCCTAAAGACTGTACCAAAAAATGATTAGATTTAATAAATGAATTCAGTAAATTTTCAGGATAAAGAATTAATAAACAGAAATATATTTCATTTCTATACACCAATAACAAATGAGCAGAAAGAGAAATTTTAAAAAACAATCTTTTATAATTGCATCAAAAGCATAAAATACCTAGGAATAAATTTAACCAAAGAGGTGAAAGACTATACCATGAAAAATATGGGCACTGAAGAAATTGAATATACAAATAAATGGAAGAATTACACTTTGCTCATTGATTGGAAGATTAATATTGTTAAAATGTTCTTACTACCTAAAGTAATATTCAGATTCAATGCAATCCCTATTAAAATGTCAATCACATTTTTCTCAGAATTAGAACTAATCCTACAATGAATATGGAACCACAAAACACTCCATATAGTCAAAGAAATCTGGAGAAAGAACAAAGTTGAAGGTATCACACTTGCTAATATCAAACTATACTACAAAGCTACAGTAATTAAAACAATATGCTATTGGCGTAAAAACACATACAAATCACTAGTATAACATAGAATACCCAGAAATAAATCCTCACTTATGTGATTGATTAATTCACAAGAAAGGAGGCCAGGACATATAATGCAGCAAAGGCAGTTTCTTTCATGAGTGCTGTTGGATATAGTCATATAAATAAGTAAATAAATTCCTATATAATAAAAGCTAATATGCTAAGTGTCCAGTCATCCATTCAATCAATCAAAATATAATATGCTACTGATATGCTAAGGCTGCTCAATGGCTCACTATGACATGCATTGACCACCAGGGGTCAGACACTCCAAATCGTAGGTTAGCTTGCTGCTGGGGTCCAGCCAATGGGGACTGAGTGAGATGAGCTGGACATACCCTGGAGCCCTCTCACAGTCCCTGTCTGGCTGGCCAACTTCTCACATTCCTTGTGTACCAGTGGGGTCCCTTGGCCTGGCCTGTGCCTTCTCAGAATCCAGGATTACTCAAGGGGCACATTGACTGTCAGGTAGTTCCATCTTATATAATAAAAGGTTAGTATGCAATTCAACCGAATGGTGAACAACCAGTTGCTATGACATACACTGACCATCAGGAGCAGATACTCTATACAGGAGTTGCCCCCTAGTGGACAGTGCACTCCCGCAGGGGGAGTGCTGCTCAGTCAGAAGCTGGACTCATAGCTGGCAGGTGCAGGGGTAGTGGTGGGAACCTCTCCCACCTCTGCAGTAGCCTCTTCCACCTCCGTGGCAGCACTAAGGATGTCTGACTGATGGCTTAGTCATGGGGGAGTGGGCCTAAGCCAGCAGTCAGACATTCCCTGAGGGCTTCCAAACTGTGAGAGGGTGAGGCCAGGTAGAAGGACCCCTTGTTTCCCGAATGTAGAATTTTGCACACTAGGTCTCAAATAAATAAATAAATAAATAAATAAATAAATAAATAAATAAATCTAGACCATTTTCTTCCACCATATACAAAAATAAACTCAAAATGAATTAAAGACTTAAATGTTAAGACACTAAGCCAAAAACTCCTAGAATAAAACACAGACAGTAAACTCTGACATTGCCCTTAACAATATCCTTTTGGATATGTCTTTTCAAGCAAGAGCAAAATAAACAAAGAAAAAATAAACAAATGGGACTACATAAAACTAAAAATATTTTTACACAGTGAAGAAATCATCAACAAAATAAAAATAAAACTCAATGAATGGGAGATTATATTCACAAATAATACATTGATAAAGGGTTAATATCCAAGATATATAAAGAATTCAGACAACTTAACACCAAAAAACTTAAAAATGGGCAGAGGACTTGAATAGAAATTTCTCTGAAGACAACATACAGGTAGCTAACAGACATATGAAAATATACTGACTGTCACTAACCATCAGGGAAATGCAAATTAAAACCACAATTTATCATCTCACATCTTCCAGAAGGTTATCATCAAATAAATCAACAAACAAGTGCTGGTGAGGATTTGGAGAAAAGGAAGCCCTCAATGCACTTTGGTGCAAATGCAAATTGATACAGTCACTATAGAAATCAATATGGAAGCCCCTCAAAAATTTTTTTTTAAATATATTTTATTGATTTTTTTACAGAGAGGAAGGGAGAGGCATAGAGAGCTAGAAACATCAATGAGAGAAAGACATTGATCAGCCGCCTCCTGCATGCCCCCCACTGGGGATGTGCCCACAACCAAGTCACATGCCCTTGACTGGAATCGAATCTGGAACCCTTCAGTTCGCAAATAAACACTCTATCCACTGAGCCAAACCAGTTTTGGCCCCTCAAAGAAATGTTAAGAATAGAGTTGTCATATAACCCAGCTATTCCTCTTGCAAGTACTTATTTAAAGAAATCTAAAACACTAATTTGAAAAAAATATATACATGTATCAATGTGTTGATTTCTGAATTATTTACAACTAGAGACCTGTTGCATGAAATTCATACACTGGAGCAGAGGTCCCTCAGCCTGACCTGCCCCCTCTCACAGTCCAGAAGCCCTCTGGGGCAGGAGACAACCCAGAGATCAGGGGAAGGCAAAGTCTCTATAACAACTGCAGGCAGCACAAGCCTTTGCAGCCCTGGCTACCTGAGCCTCAGGTGGCCCTGGGCAGCTGGGCAGCCACCATCCAAGGTTTGCCTGCACTTCAGGCCTGCCCTGGGTGGCTGGCAGTAGACATCTGAAGCTTGCCTGTGCCTTGGGCTGGCCCTGGGCAACTAGGGGGCTGAGGGAATTAGGGGAATCTGAAGGCAGGCATACAGAGGGCTGGATTCACCCCGGGATGGGTTCAGCTGTGCCGTATGCCTGCCACTCTGGTAGGGCTGAGGGGACTGGGTGCCACCATCTTGTGGCTGTGGGTGATGCCATCTTTGAGGGCATGGTAATGAATTAGCATATTCCCCTCTTATTAGCTGTGGGTGCTGCAATCTTTGTGAGGGCATGATGGTCAATTAGCATATTCCCTCTTTATTAGATAGGATAGCCAAGATATGAAAACCACCTAAGTGTCCATTGATAGACAAATGGATAAAGGACATGTGATATATATACATACCGTATAAGTTCACTTATATATGGAATCTGAAAGATATCAAAATGAAGTTATAAATAAAACAGAAACAGACTCACATTTATAGAGAACAAGTTGATGTTTACCAATGAGGAGGAGGTCATGGAATGGGTGGGAAAGGGGTAAAGCACTACAAAAAATGATATTCACATCCTTCTCATTTCAAACATTTTTGGTTTTTAGGAATATAAAGCACATCTTGATTTTTTTTTATAACCTCAATATCCTTAACTCTACAGAATAGTTTAAATGTATGCTGTAGCAAAACCTACTCATTGTCTTCAGTGTTCCCTTCTGTGTCTCAGTAACAAACCCCTCAGGTTTAGTTAGGCATATGGTTTCAATGTTTAAAAAATAATTTTGCTGGCCTCTGTAACTAGGTATGGCTGTGTAACTAAGTTAAGGGCAACAGGCCATGAGTAGGAGAGGAGTGCAAAACTGTGAGCAATTTCACTAAAGATAAATCCTCCTTCCCCCTTCTTACTGGTTAGGAATGGCAAAAATTGAGCCCTGTTGGAAGTCATATAGTGAAGATGCCAGAGCCACTGTGCCAACTTTAGTCCATTCACTTCTTTCCCATCAATAGGAAAGTAATTTTGTTTTACTTAATCTACTGTATTTAGGATCTTTTTTTTAAACAACAGTTTAGGCTATAACTTAACTAATTAAAAGAAAAATTTATAACAAAATGTCTGTGTGGGGGAAGTGAAGGGATAAGATCAAAGTGATTAACAAATGATGGGGCAGAGGAAACAAGAGTAGCACAGGTGCAAGAGTTCAAGGTGAGATGTCTCCTGAGAGCAGCCTTGAAGGACAGGCAGAATTGCAAGAAGCCAGAGAAGTAGAGAGCGCTGTGGGCTTTTCTAAGGAAGTCCTGTACAGAGCACAGCATCACTCAAACAGTAGGAACTCAGTAGATATCTCAGTGAGGGTTGTATAAGGTTTACATGTCTGTCTGTGGATGGAAACATCTCTCTGTAGGCAACTGTGAAGCAGTAAAGTGAGATGGTAACAGTGGTGCTTGAGGAAAATCAACTTGCCAGAGACATGATAATTTGGATGGAAATATTGGAAAAATGGGGAAAAAAAGAAAAAAAAATCTGTAATCAGTGTAATAGAGAGGATGGTCACATAATTTATCAGCCAAACTTCTGGGTGAATGAGGTGAGGTTAATAAATACACTGGTACATTGGGCATATGCTGAGATTTCCCTGAGCAAACCACCATGCACAGTCAACTTGGAAACTGATCACATAAATGGACTCCATAGGGTATACTCCATTATCTCCAATACCTGTTTGGACAGTGCCCGTCCCCAAGACTTTCTATATCTACCCAATATCAGCTAAATCTTCACACTGGCTCCAAAGGTTGGGACCAATATTATAATATATACTCCATTGTGTTAGGTGAGAAAAGAGAGTATTTTTCAAGTTTTCTCATGATCTACTTCTCTTTTGTTATAGGAGGTAAACATTGATTGTTTTTTATTATTTTTAATATATTTTATTGATTTTTTTACAGAGAGGAAGGGAGAGAGATAGTCAGAAACATTGATGGGAGAGAAACATTGATCAGCTGGCTCCTGCATACCTCCCACTGGGGATATGCCTGCAACCAAGGTACATGCTCTTGACCAGAATCAAACCTGGGACCTTTCAGTCAGCATGCCAACACTCTATCAACTGGGCCAACCAGTTAGGACACATTGATTATTTTTTTAAATTAAATCTTTATTATTCATATTATTACATGTTTCTCTTTTTTTCCCTCCATAGCACCCCCCCCACCCAGCTCCCACCCCTCCCTCTGCCCTTAGTTCCCTCCCATTGATCTCATCCATAGGTGTATGATTTTTGTCCAGTCTCTCCCTGTACATACCTCACCCCTTCCCCCCTGAGAATTATCAGTCCACTCCCTTTCTGTGCTCCTAATTCTATTATATTCACCATATTATTCTGTTGATCAAATTTTTAATTCACTTAATTTTTAGATTCACTTGTTGATAGATATGTATTTGTTGTCATAATTTTTTGGCTTGTACCTTTTTCTTCTTCCTCTTCTAAAAGAGTACCTTTCAGCATTTCATATAATACTGGTTTGGAGTTGATGAACTCCTTTAGCTTTTTCTTATCTGTGAAGCACCCATACGACTGTCAGCTGATTTCTCAACAGAAACGATGCAGGCCAGACGGGAGTGGCAAGAAATATTCAACGTGATGAATAGCAAGAACCTACAACCAAGAATAATCTATCCAGCAAAGCTAACATTCAGAATTGAAGGGCAGATTATTTTTTAACCATCTCTTTTTTCACCATTTTTCTGGAGCAGTGGGCTTATTAGATTTAAAACCCAGCCAATAAGTAAATTCCTGTGCTCCCCCTTTTCTCTCTCTCTCTCTCTCTCTCTCTCTCTCTCTCTCTCTCTCTCTCTCTCT
>JAAGEH010000392.1:26610479-26658797 GCA_011751065.1 Lasiurus cinereus | reverse complement strand
TCTCTCTCTCTCTCTCTCTCTCTCTCTCTCTCTCTCTCTCTCTCTCTTTACTCTATTCAAAGAGGTAGACTGACTTTCTCCAACTTGGTACAGAGAGAGATGAGGACAGCATCCTGAGGATCCCCCCATATGGAAATGCACAGGCCCAAGACAATATTGAGAAAGAAGATAGTCACAGAAAGGATGGTGGCCATGAGAGCTCCTCTTCAGGAATTTGGGTATTCATTCCACAGGGCTGAAATTGTTCCTTTTCCCTTTAAAAAATATTCCATATTAACAAGTTTTCAGCACTGAATCCTTTGGAAATATTTGGAAAAGGATTTACTTGGATTACACTATTATATATGACACAGGTATTTGCAGATACATAATTTTAGCAGACAAACCCCAATATCCCTGTGCTGGGATGTTTTGCAGAGGTAAATTCCAAGACAGAAAGGTGAGCCAATCTTCTTCCACAGGGGCTCCTTTGAATGCCTGCCTCAGATTCAGGCAAGGTGAGCATTGCCACTGGTGGGTATAAAGTACTTGAGAGATTTCAGTTTATAAGTCAAGTGTAAACATGCTTGAGCTGCCACCCAAGAATCAAGTATTTACTTGTTGAAGCTCAACAGCTTCAGGGCCATGCATACACCCTGTGCCACCTAATGAGATTGTAATGAATTCCAAGACTTCATAGCCCCAACCCACCCTCAGTCCAAATTGAAAAGGACTGAAAATGTAAAGAACCTGATAAATCTGAGACATCACTCAGATCATTTATAAATGTACAAGTGGTGCCTGAAAAACCAACTGGCTCATCCAAAGTAATCGAGTAGTGGCAGTGCTGTGTAGCTTTGCCAAGTTCAGAGTATCGAGCATGTCAAAAGAATTTTCTGGGCTGTGGATAGGGGGATAGGCCAACAGAAATAATGGACACTAGGAGAGAAGAGAGGGACCTCCCAGGATAGGCACCTCTCCGGAGAAGCTAGGAACATACTTATAGTGCTGGACTGGCCAATGTTGTCTTTGGTGACCACAAACCAGTGCTGGTCTTGCAGCTTTCCAAGAAATCAGAAATGCATAAAAATGTCCATTACCTACTGGTTCTGTCCAATTAAAAATACCAAAGTTGTAGCATCCTTACAGATTTTGGATACTCATAACCTATCTCTGAGGGGAAAGGCCCACTCAACCTGTTGATTAAATGGATGACTTCGATGGTCAAACCAATCATTTTTCAATTTAATCCATGGAGTTTCCCTTCCTGTGCCTGTCTCCAATATTAGTCAGACTTTTATTTTATTCAAATATCAAAGAACAGCTCTTTTTTCAGTGTATTGGTACATGGTATAGTTTAATACAAAATATCTGAATGAATTACCACATAGATTCATAATCTATTCAGAAATTTACCATTTTATACCAAGTCAATACTGGACACATGTGAAAGTAGAGAAGTGGGGGAGTGTTCGTCAGAAATTATTTAAAAAGGATGTGTCTGTTTGGGTCCTTTATAAAGAAATTAGGAAAAAAAAAGACCCTTTTCTATTCCAAAGTCTGGTCAAGCCCAGGTGAAGCCAGGAACTGCTGACATGTATTGGCACTACTGCATATATGTGCCCACCAATGGCCAGACACACTTACCATTATGCTCTATGCTGCAACTCCTGTGGGGAAAGAAATTAAATGACAGCATAGAGAAAAATAGATTACATATGGAGGCAGAAGGACCAAGGCTTACAGGCCCAAGGACAGAAAGATAACCACATTTGAGTAAGAAACCTAGCTGTGAGAATTTTAGTAACCAGGTCTGAAATGAAAAAGAAATTTAAGTATAATGTTTTCATTGTCTGATAACATAATATGCAGATTGCAAGGTAGACTCTTTCTATAGAACTGAATGCAGGTGGTAATGGACCTACTGGGCCTGAGTAGAAGGCAGGCCCACGTGTGAGATGAGAACAAGACCCTTGCTCACTTCTCTCATCCAGACCTCTGTAATGGCAGCGGGGGGGAGGACTTAGAAAATAGATCTAGGTACTTTAGACAGAAAACAGGCCAACTGCCAAAATGCACACATTAATCAACTTCCGAGGCTTTAATAGTAGCACTAACTTGTCAGCTGAGAGCAAGTTAGGTATGCCTTTGCACACTCAACAGGAGTATGATCCCTACATATATTGAATGTGCATTTTCTAGATTTTTATAATAAATAATAATGACAATTTACCAAATTATTTCACAGAAAACTGAGAAATGGAGAAAAATAGAGATGTTCTGGACCCCTGTATACTGGTCAGAATTATTTTATTTTATTTTTTTTTATCCTCACCTGAGGATATGATTTTATTGATTTTTAAAGAGAGAGGAAGGAGATAAGGGCAGAGAGAGAAACATCAATGTGAGAGAGAAATATCCATTGATTATCTCTATTTATGCCCCAACTGGGAATCAAATCTGAAACCTTTCAGTGTATGGGATGATACCAACCAAGTAGGCCTAGTCTAAATTATAATAACTTATAAAAAATTCTCACTAAAGTATATGTTGTTTTTTTTCCCCCAACTGATTTTTAGAAGGAGAGGAAGGGAGATAGAGAGAAACATCAATTGGTTGTCTCCTGTACATGTCTAGACCAGGTATCAAAGCCACAACCTAGGTGTGTGTTCTGAATTGAACACACAACCTTTGTGGTATACAGGACAATGCTCCAACTGAGCCAACCGGCCATGGCTGGTTAGAATGCTGGATGACTAATAATAAAATAGACTAATAATAAAATAGACTTGGCCTGCAGTAAAATAAAAAATAAAAAAGAATAAAATATACTAGAAAGTAGCTATAGAATCATCAGGAATGCAAACAACTAGGCTTGTAAAATAGGGAGGAAGCAGGATTTTCTGGGTGGCTGAGGAATGCCCAAGGCCTATCCACAAAACCAGCTCTACCATGACCCCTCTCATGGATCATCTCCTATAGGCTTTGCATCTTTTAACTTCTTTTTCAATATTGAGTCCCATATAAACCAGACAGTTGACCAAGTCTGGACCACATCCAAAATACCACAGATGGAAGAGGTCATGAATGGCTTTTTTAGGGTAATGGATAGAACACCCTGCCTCCAACTAAGATGCATGCATCAGGGGAGACAATAAAGGAATACTGATACTGGCCAGCAAAGCAATAACAGTAGCAGCAACAACCACCAAATAACAGTAGCAGTAGCACCACCAAACCTAGCAGTTCTCCACTACAGGGAGAACTAATCAAGTATAAGTGTGTGCATGACTTGTGGAGACAGGTAGTGGCAATGAGGCATACTGATGCAAGGCAAAGGGTGGGGATGTGGTTGCAGGGAGAAGGCAGAGCCAGAAAAAAAGGAAAAAATAAACTTGTGAGAAAGACTGAATTTCGTCATCATTCCCATGGGCTGTATATGATTTCTTTAGTTGAGAATTTTCAATGAATATCCTCAAATTGATTCTGATGACTGGATTTCTTGAAATCTCCCAGGATAGAAATTAAAAGAGATCATCAGGTCCTGATTATAAAGCCCAGGGCACTGGCTGCAATCAAACCCAGGCCTGCCAGTTTGATTCCTAGTCAAGGGCTCATACCCAGGTTGCAGGCTCAGTTCCCAATAGGGAGTGAGCAGGAGGCAGCGATCAATGTTGCACTTTCACATCAATGTTTCTCTCTCTCCTCTATTTTTTTTCTCTCAAAATCAATAAACTGCCCTAACTGGTTAGGCTCAGTGGATAGAGCATCAGCCTGCAGACTCAAGGGTCCCATGTTCGATTCCGGTCAAGGTACATGCCCTTGTGGGCACATCCTTAGTAGGAGGTATGCAGTAGGCAGCTGATTGATATTTCTCTCTCATCAATGTTTTTAACTCTCTTTCCCTCTCTCTTCCTCTCTGTAAAAAAATAAATAAAATATATATTTTTTTAATCAATAAATTATTATTTTGAAAAGTAGAAAAGAAAAGAGAAAGAAAACAAACAAAAAAATCTACTACTAAATCTTCTGGGTCCTTGTGAGGCCCAAGATGCAAATCAAGATAGATCATCAGAAACTGAAAGTGAGAAAGATCCATTTGTGCACAAGGAAAGCCAGCACTGCAAAGGGAAAGGAAACCATCTGCTCCCCAAACAAAGGCTGGGGAGAATTTAACATTTAGACAGGAAAAGTGACACCTAAGCATGTAAGGGTGGAAGTTTTTTGGCACATATATAATTTAACTACATGCTTCTTCATGCATTGCATGTCTTGTTAGCATGTTAAATCTCCACCATTGGTGGAGATGGAGGGAATTGGTAGCATTTAGATGAGGGTAGGTCATCAAGAGAACAGTATTTCCTGCTAGCATGCTCGCTGATAGCAGTGTTCTTCAGCCTGGTCACTGATTGGCTGTAAGGAGAAGGGAAGACACAAGAGGTTATTAATGAGTTCTTAGTTTCCTGCCAGTTGGCCTAAGGATATAAGAATGGAGAAGATCTTACTGAATTACTCTCATTGCTTCATAGTCATATCTTGTGTAAAATTAGATATGCTTTCAGGGATTTGCTTCCAGTCAAGATGGTAGAGTAATTAAATGCTCTGTTCACCTCCTCTCACAACCACATCAAAATGACAACTAAATTATAAAACAACCACTCCAAGCCACCTGTAGACTAGCTGAACAGAACTCCAATTACAAAAGACATAAAGAAGAAGACTGGTAAGAGAGGTGGAGATGTAAAACAGGCTGGTGTCACATCCAGGTGTGCCAGTTAAGAATGGGGAGGAATGTTCTACCAGGGTGGCTCAGTTGGTTGGAACATTGTCCTTTACATGTTCACCAAAAGGTTGTGAGTTTGATTCCCAGTTAGGGCACAATCTGTAGGCAGCTGACCAATGTTTCTCACATCAATGTTTCTTCCTCTCTCCCATTCCTTTCTCTCTAAAAATCAATAAAAACATTCTCGGGTGAGGACATCTGGGCTACAGAGATTTACCTGAGAAGTGAGGCATCCTAGCCCTACACTAGGCTCCCCAGCCTGGACCACCAGTGCCAGAAAAAGGAGTTTCCACATCTGACTATGAAAACAGAATGGAGTCAGCCCATATAAGATAGAGGACTGGTGAAGTCCCAGGCATTCCTCTTCAAGGGCCTGCACATAGACTTACTCACTGTTGCATGCATTCACTCTGAGCTCCAGTGCTGGCTCAATAACTCAAAAAATAGCCTAGGACATAAGAGAAGGAACTGAATTGTCTGGCTTTAGGGAGTTGGCAGGAGGGGCTGCTGTATCTTAAGACGAATGTTTCTGCAGGTGCTTTGTTGACCCCACCACCCAATGAGGCAGCAATCTCAGGTAAGGGCCAAATCTGAGTTTCCATCAAACTCATGCCATCCTGGTACTTTCCTGAGTCCCTGCCCCACCCAGCTCAGGCAAAGACTGGAACCTTTTTCAACTGCTGTTACTCAAAAACGGATGACCTCAGTCCCTTCCTAACTCCAAATAAAAACAAGAAAGAAAAAAAAATTGTAGATGAAGATCCCTAATGATGATAGATGCTAAAATCATTATCAAAATATTTACAAACCAGATCCCAAACTATATTAAAAAGATTATAAACCATGACCATATGGAATTTATTCCGGTGATGCAAAGGTGGTACAATATTTGTAAATCAATAAATGTGACGCATCACAAAAACAAAATGAAGGATAAACATCACATGATAATATCAATAGTTGTAAATAAACCATTTTATAAAATCCAGCGATCATTTATGATAAAAGCTCTCAGCAAAGTGAAAATAAAGGGATCATAACTCAATATAATAAGGGCCATATATAACATACCCATAGCCAACATCATACTCAATGGACAAAAACAAAAAGCATCTCCCTCAAGAACAGGAATAAGACAGGGATGTTCAAGACTGTTATATTACAGCGGGAAGGCAGGGGAGGTTGGTAGGGAGGGGGGGAGGGGGACTATAAGAGATCAATTGAAGGACTTGTATGCATGCATAACCAATAGATACAAGACACTGGGATGCGGGCAGGTGAGGGCATGTACTGGGGGATAGGGAATGCCGGGGGGGAGGTCAATAGGGGGAAAAAAAGAGACATATGTACTACTATTTGTAATACTTTAAACAATAAAAAAAAAGATAGGGATGTTCATTTTCAACACTCTTATTCAACATAGCACTGGAAGTTCTAGCAACAGAAATAAGATAAGAAAAGGAAATTAATGGTATTCAAATTAGAAAAGGAAGTAAAATTATCATTACTTACAAGTGACATAATATGGTATATAGAAAATCCTAAACACTCCACCAAAAAAACTACTACAACTGATAAATGAATTTGGTGAAGTGTCAGGATACAAAATTAATATCTAGAAATAGGTGGCATGTTTATACCCCAATAATGAGCCATCAAAAAGAGAAATTAAGAAAGCAATTCCAATTATTATTGCAACACAAAAATTAAGGTACCTAGGAATAACCCAGGAGGCAAAGTCCAGTACTCAAGTTATTACAGGATGCTGAGTAAAGAAATTGTGGAAAATACAAGTGGAAATATATACTGTGTTTATGGATAGAAAAACTTAACATTATTAAACTGTCCATACTACTCAAAGCAATCTATAGATTCAATGCAATTCAGATTAAAATACCCATGGCATATTTCACAGATCTAGAACAAATATTCAAAAAATGTATATGGAACCACAAAAGACCCCAAATGGCCTCAGCAATCTTGAGAAAAAAAGAACAAAATTGAAGATATCATAATATCTGATATCAAATTATACTACAAGGCCATAATAATCAAAATAATATGGTGTTGGCATTATGACAGACATATAATTCAATGGAACAGAATAGAGATCCTGATAAATAAATTCTTGCCTTTCTGGTCAATAATTATTCCACCAAGGAGGTAAAAATATCAAGGGGGTAAAGATAGTCTGAAATAAATGGTGCTGGGAAAATTGGACAAATACTTGCAAAAATGAAACTAGACCATTAACTTGCACCATACACAAGCATAAAAACAAAATGGATTAAAGTTTTAAATGTAAGTCATGAAACCATAGGCAGCAAAATCTGAGCCATTTCTCATAGCAATATATTTGCTGACATATTTCTTCAGGCAAGGAAAAAAAAGGAAAAAATTAACAAATGGGACTACATTAAACTTAAACGTTCTTGGACAGGAAAGGAAACCACCAACAAAATGAAAAGAGAACCCATTGTATGGGAGAACATATTCACCAATGACATAACAGATTATGGGGTGATTTCCAAAATATATACAAAACTTACACAACTGAACACCAAAAAAACAAACAATTCAATTAAAAATTGGGCAAAGAATCTGAATAGATACTTCTCCAAAGAGGACATACAAATGACCAATAAACATATAAAAGGGTGCTCAATATCATTAATTATCAGAGAAATGCAAATTGGAACCACAATGACTTATCACTTACACTTGTCAGAATGGCAATTATTAATAAATCAATAAACAACAAGTGCTGGTGAAGCTGTGGAGAAAAGGGAACCCTCCTGCACTTTTGTGGGAATGCAGACTGATACAGCTACTGTGGAAAAAGTATGGACTTGCTTCAAAAAATTTTTAAATGGAATTGCTTTCTGATCCAACAATTCCATTTCTGGGAACATATCTGAAAAAAACCTAAATCCCTAATTCAAAAGAATATATGCACCTCTATGTTCATTACAGCACTATTTACAATAGTCATGTTATGGAAACAGCTCAAGTGCCCATCAGTAGATGAATGGATAAAAAAAGCTGTAGGACATTTACACAATGGAATACTAATTTGCCATAAAAGAGAAGGAAATACTACCTTTTGCAAAAGAATGAATGGACCTAGACATTATCATGCTAAGTAAAATAAGCCAATCAGAGAAAGACAAATACCATAGAGTTTCACTTATATATGGAATCTGATAAACAAAAGAAACAAACAAACAAAATAGAAATAGAAGCATAAATATTTAGAACAGACTGACAGCTGTTAGTAGAAAGGAGTGTCAGAAAACTGGGTGAAAAAAGGTGAAGAATAAGCAATATATAAAACACTATACAATGATAGCCAGAGGGGAAGGTAGGTCCAGGGGTGAAAGAGGACAAAGAAGGGATAAATTGGGATAAAAAGGGACCTTACTTTGAGTGATAGACACATGATGAGTATGCAGATGATGTTCTGTTGATTTGTATACTTAAAACATGTATGGTTTTGTTAATCAATGTCTCCCCAATAAACTCAATTAAAAATAATTTTAAAAATAGCTTACCTAATAATAGACGTGTAAATTGACCATACCTCCATTACACCCATAGCCAATCAGAGTGAGTATGCAAATTAACCCAACAAAGATGGAAGTTAATTTGCATACAGAGGGACCCAGCCCCTAGGTCCTGGGAACATCCTGGCACCCAGGTCACTCTGAGGGAGGCCCCATGTGGGCCCTAAGCAGCCTGTAAAGGGCCTGAACCAGGGGTCTCCTGGGCAGGGCCAAACCTGTGAACAGAGATGAGGGGGCAGAGGCAGAGCTGGGGATCAGAGGAGTTGTGGGGGGTCTCCTACACAGGCTGAAAGACTCAGCCTTTTGGCCTGAGCAGGGGCAGAGCTGGCGATTGATCCGAGGGAGCTGGGGATATGCAGTTGGCCAGAGGCTTCTGGCCTGTGCAGGCCTAAGCAGGGGTGGAGCTGGCATTCAGAGGGAGCTGAGGGCCCACTGCACAGGATGAAAGTGTCGACCAGAGGCTTTTGGCCTGGGTAGGGGCAGAGCCAGCAATCTGAGGCTATTGGCAATCAGTGTGAACTATGCCATTGGTAATATTCTTAGTAAGTTGGGGAATAAGAATCCAAAAAAGTGATCTAGGGTTTTTCCACCACACTTCTGGAGAAAAAAAATAAAATAAAAGGTCTGCTGCTGAAGGGCTAAGAAATGTCATATAATGCCCTAGCAGGTTAGGCTCAGTGGTTAATGTGGGGGTCTGGGTTCAATTCTGATCAAGGGCATGTACCTAGGTTGCAGGCTCCTCTGGGGCCCAGGTCAGGGCTCATGCAGGAGGCAACTAATCAAAGTGTTCTTCTCACTTTGATGTTTCTCTCTGTCTTTCCCTTTCTCTTCCACATTCTCTAAAAGTCAATGGGAACATCTTCTCAGGTGAAGATAAAAAAATATATAAAGAAAGAAATGTCATATCGGATGAAAAACACGTCTTGAAAATGCCTAAAGAAATTTATCATTTTTTCATGGTGAAGGGACTGGAGTCGGTGTTGATGAAACCACCTTGGCTGCAGCAGTGGAGAAATAAGTCTGCCAAGGAAAGAGTTCAGAGAAATGATCATAAGGTAGATGAAAAGAATGGAAGACAAATTCGACAATATGAGTAAGAGCTAAGAGAAAATGAAGAAGACCTAAGAGGAAATGAAGTAGAAGCAAGAAGAAATGCAAGAAGAAATAAAAAATGACATCACTGCTTTAAAGAACTCAATAGAAAGCATCAAAAGTAGGCTAGAAGAACCAGCGGACCTAATCAGTTAGCTAGAAGAGATGGTAGGAAAAAATACTCAAGTACAACAGCTTCTAGAAAAAATAAATAAAAAGCAAGAGGAGACCCTAAGGCCACTTTGGAATAACATGAAAAAAAACAACATCCACATAATTGGGGTCCAGAAAGAGTGGAAACTGAACAAGAACTAGAGAACCTGTTTGAAGAAATAATGATAGAAAATTTCCCCAATATAGGAAAGAAAAAACCCACACAAATCCAAGATGCTCACAGAGTCCCAAGCAAAATGAACCCACAAAACTGACACCAAGGCACATTATAATTAAATTGGCAAACACCAACGACAAAATAATCTTAAAAGCAGCCAGAAAGAAACAGAAAGTTACCTACAAAGGAACCGCCATAAGACTAGCTACTGATTTTTCAACAGAAACTCATCAGGCCAGAAGGGAATGGAATGAAATATACAAAGTCATACAAAGGAAGGGTCTGAATCAGAGAATACTGTACCCTGCAAGGCTTTCAATCAAAACTGAAGGTGAAATCAGAAGCTTCACAGACAAAAAAGGACTAAGGGAATATATTACCACAAAACCAGCAAGGCAAGAAATGTTAAAAGGTCTGCTGTAATAAAAAGAATGAGGAAGTGAAGAAGGAAATCGGGGGTAAGGACTAAAAATGGAGACAGATAAATACCTATCAATAATAACTTTAAATGTAAATGGATTAAATGTTCCAATCAAGAGACATAGGGTAATTGATTGGATAAGAAAACATGATCCACATATCTGCTGTCTACAAGAAACCCACCTCAGGAAAAGAGATGCACACAGATTGAGATTGAAGGGATGGAAGATGGTATTTCAGGCAAATGGAAATGAAAAAAAAGCTGAGGTTACAATACTTATATCTCACAAATTAGATCTCAAAGTGAAGGACATAACAAGAGATAAAGAAGGCCACTTCATAATGCTAAAGGGAACAATCCAACAAGAAGAAATAACTCTGGTAAACATATACACACCCGATATAGGAGCACCTAAATTCATAAAAAAAACTCCTGAAGGGTATTGAGGGAGAGATTTACAGCAATAAAATCATAGTAGGATACTTTAATACCTCAGTCACCACTGGACAAATCCTCTAAACAAAAAAATGAGAAAAGAAACATCAATCCTAAATGACTCACTAGACCAGATGGAATTAATTGACATCTTCAGAACATTTCACCCCAAAGCCACAGAATACACATTCTTCTCCAGGGCACATGGGTCATTTTCAAAGATAGATCATATGTTGGGTCATAAGAAAAGTCTCTTCAAATTCAAGAAGATAGAAATCATATCAAGCATTTTCTCAAACCACTGTGGCATAAAACTGGAAATCAACTATCATAAAAACAATAGAAAGAAATCAAACACATGGAGACTAAACAGCATGCTTTTAAATAAAAACTGGGTAACGACAGAGATAAAGGAAGAAAGCAAAGACATCATGGAAACAAATGACAATGACAACACAACAATACAAAATTTATGGGACACAGTGAAAGCAGTCTTGAGTGGGAAGTTCATAGCCCTACAAGCCTACTGCAAAGATAGGAAACAATGGTAATAAATTACCTAAACCTACAACTCAAAGAGCTAGAACGAGAGCAACAAGAAAAGCCCAGTGCACTCAGAAGGAAGGAAATAGTGAAGATCAGAGTGGAGACAAACAACTTGGAGACCAGGGAAACAATTCACAAGATCAACAAAACCAAGAGCTTGTTCTTTGAAAGGATAAATAGGATTGATGGACCTCTAGCCAGGCTCACCGGGAAGCAAGGAGACAAGACCCAAACTAACAAAAACAGAAATGAAACAGGAGAAATAACAACAGACCCTGCCGAAATAAAAAGGATTGTTTAAAAATACTATGAACAACTCTATTCCAACAAATAGGACAACCAGCAAGAAATGGATATTTTCCTAGAAAAATATAACCTTCCAAAACTCAACGAGGAGGAATCTAAACATCTCAATAGTCCAATAACTATGGGAGAAATTGAAGCAGTAATCAAAAAGCTTCCAGCAAATAAAAGCCCGGGTCCAGATGGCTACATAGGAGAGTTTTACCAACACTCAAGGAAGAATTAAAACCTATCTTCCTCCGACTATTCAAAAACGGTCAAGAAGAAGGTACGCTTCCAAACACCTTCTATGAAGCCAGCATCACCCCAATACCAAAACCAGATAAAGACAACACAATGAAAGAGAATTGTAGGCAATATCTCTCATGAACATAGATGCCAAAATTCTCAACAAAATTCTAGCAAATCGGATCCAGCACTACATCAGAAAGATCATACAAAATACACAAGTAGGATTCATACCAGGAATGCAGGGATGGTACAATATCTGCAAATCAATAAACGTGATACATCACATAAACAAATTGAGAGATAAAAATCACATAGTCATATAAATTGATGCAGAAAAAGCATTTGACAAAATCCAACACCCTTTCTTGATAAAAACTCTCAGCAAAGTGGGAATAGAAGGATCATACCTCCACATCATAAAAGCCATATATGTTAAACCCACAGCTAACATCATACTCAATGGGAAAAAACTAAAACCATTTCTCCTAAGAACAGGAACAAGACAGGGATGCCCATGGTCACCTCTCCTGTTCGACATAGTACTGGAAGTATTAGCCATTGCAATTAAACAAGAAGAAGAAATAAAAGGCATCCAAACTGGAAAAGAAGAAGTAAAACTGTCCTTATTTGCAGATGACATGATACTGTACATAAAAAACCCAAAGGACTCCATTCCAAAACTAATTGACTTAATTAATGAATTCGGCAATGTAGCAGGATACAAAATTAATGGTAAGAAATCTGTGGCATTTCTATACACTAATAGTGAAATTACAGAAAGAGAGACTAAAAAAGCGATACCATTTAGCATTGCCCTAAAAAAATTAAGATACCTAGGAATAACCCTAACTAAAGAGGGAAAAGACCTATATGTAGAAACCTACAGGACACTGAAAAAAGAGATAGAGGAAGATGTTAACAGATGGAAGAGCATACCATTATTATGTATTGAAGGAATCAACATCATTAAAATGTCCATACCACCCAAAGCATTCTATGGATTCAATGCACTACCCATTAAAATACCAAGTACATATTTCACAGACCTAAAAAGAATTCTTCATAGATTCATCTGGAACAAAAAAGACCATGGATAGCGATAGCAATCCTGTGAAAGAACAATAAAATAGGTGGGATCTTGATACCAGATTTAAATTTATATTACAAAGCAACTGTTCTCAAAACAGCCTGGTACTTGCACAAGAACAGACATACAGACCAATGGAATAGAATAGAGTACCTAGATATCCACCCAAACCACTATGCTCTACTAATATTTCCACAAAGGAGGCATGAACATACAATGGAGCCAAGATAGCCTCTTCAATAAATGGTAATGGAAAAATTGGACAGATACATGCAAAAAAATGAAACTGGACCACCAACTTACACCAAATACAAAAATAAACTCAAAATAGATACAGGACTTAAATATTAGAAGGTAAACCATAAAAATACTAGAGGAATCCACAGGCAGCACAATCTCACATATATGCCAAAAGAACTTCTTCACTGATGCTGCTCCAAGGGTAATTGAAGCTAAAGAAAAAATAAACAAATGGGACTACATCAAAATAAAAAGCTTTTGCACAGCAAAACAAACCATCAACAAAACAACAAGAAAGACCACTGTATGGGAGAACATATTTGCAAATGTTATCACTGATAAAGGTTTAATCTCCAAAATCTACAGCCAATTTATACAACTTAATAAACGGAAGATAAACGATCCAATAAAAAAAATGGGCAGCTGACCTAAATAGAACCTTTCCGAAAAATGACAAAAGAAAGGCCAAGAGACACATGAAAACATGTTCAAAGTCACTAATCATCCGAGAGATGCAAATCAAAACAACAATGCGATACCATCTTACACCTATCAGAATGGCAATCATCAACAAATCAACAAAGGACAAGTGTTGTTGATGATGTGGAGAAAAAGGAACCCCTGTGCAGTGCTGGTGGGAATGCAGACTGATGCACCCACTGTGGAGAACAGTATGGATTTTCCTCAAATAACTAAAAATGAATCTCCCATTTGACTCAGCAATCCCACTCTTAGGACTTTATCTTAAGAAATCACAAACAACAATCAGAAAGGATTTATGCACCTCTATGTTCATAGCAGCACAATTTACAATAGCTACAATTTGGAAACAGCCTAGGTGCCCATCAGCAGATGAGTGGATCAGAAAACTATAGTACATCTACACAATGGAATTCTATGCTGCCATTAAAAAGAAGGAATTCTTACCATTTGCAGTAACCTGGTTGGAACTGGAGAGCCTTATGCTTAGTGAAATAAGCCAGTCAATGAAGGAGAAGCATCACATGATCTCAGTTATTTGTAGATAATAAAGAACATTACAAACTGATGAACAGAAGATAGATACAGAGGCAGTAAAGCATCAAACAGACTGTGAAATTACAGCAGGAAGATTAAGGTTAGGTGAGGTAGATAAGAGATCAATCAAAGGACTTGTATGCATGCATATAAGCATAACCAATGCACATAGACACTAGGGGATTGGGGAGATATGTATAACAATTAATAAAAAAATAAAAACAAACAAACAAACAAACAAATAAATAAATAAATAAATAATAAATAAAATAAAACATTTCATGACTTTTAAAAAAATAAAAATAAAAAAATAAAATACATCTCATTTTCAGAATTGATCTACCAGCTGTTGAAGAGTGTGTTCCCTGCAAATGGTAAGAATTCCTTCTTTTTAATGGCAGCATAGAATTCCATTATGTGGATGTACCATAGTTTTCTGATCCACACATCTGCTGATGGGTACCTAGGCTGTTTCCAAATTGTAGCTATTGTAAATTGTGCTGTTATGAACATAGGGGTGCATAAATCCTTTCTGATTGGTGTTTGTGATTTCTTAGGATAACTTCCTAAGAGTGGGATTGCTGAGTCAAATGGGAAATCCATTTTTAGTTTTTTGAGGAAACTCCATACTGTTCTCCACAGTGGCTGCACCAGTCTGCATTCCCACCAACAGTGCACAAGGGTTCCTTTTTCTCCGCATCCTCACCATAAGCCAATCAATGAAGGAGAAGCATCACATGATCTCACTCATTTGTGGATAATAAAGAACATTATAAACTGATGAACGTAAGGATAGATACAGAGGCAGTAAGTCATCACACTGTGAAATTATAGTAGGAAGTTTAAGGAGAGTTGGGGTAGATAAGAGATCATTCAAAGGACTTGTATGCATGCATATAATTATAACCAATGAACACAGACCCTGGGGGGTTGGGGTATGCCTGGGAGGGGCGGGGGCAATGGGGAGATATGCATAAAAAATTAATAAAAAAACAAAAAAAAGAGTGTGTGCCCTGTATATACAGATATATATACATTTATCTAAAACTAAAATCTTTTAAATACATACCCATATGAATATATATATGTGTGTATATGCATGTATACACATACTTTGAATAATTACATGGATGTATATGGATACACATGTGTGTACATATACATGCAAATATCCTACATAATAAGAGGATAATATGAAAATTGATCCTAATGGTGGAAAGACTGGCAACAACCCGTTGCTATTCTGTGCACTGACCATCAGGGGTAGATGCTCAATGCAGGAGCTGACCCCTGGTGGTCAGTGCACTCCCACAAGGGCATCTCTGCTCAGCCACAAACAGGGCTGATGGCTGAGAGTTCAGCAGCAGTGGCGGGAGCCTCTCCTACCTCCTCTGCCGAGCTAAGGATGTTCAACTAGAGCTTAGACCTGCTCCTCAGGGTGGATTTGGCAGGTGGACAACCCCTGAGGACTCTAGGGCTGCCAGAGGTGCAGGCTGGGCTAAAAGACCCCCTCCCCCCCCACACACACAGAAGTGCATGTATTTCTATGCACTGAGCCTCTAGTTTATGTGTGTGTGTGTATGTATGTGTGTGTGTGTATGTATGTATAAAGATCCCACCTAAAAACTATTAGAAGTAATAAATCAATTCAGTAAAGTAATAGGAACAAAATTAATATTCAGAAATTGCTTGCATTTTTACACCAATAGCAAACTATCAGAAAGAGAAGTTAAGAAAATAATTACATTTTACAATTGCATAATAAAATAATATCTAGGAATTGATTTAACCAAAGAGGTAAAAGACCTATTCTCAGAAAATTTTAAGATATTAAAAGATAAAATTGAAGAAGATAGAAATAAATGGAAGCATATGCTAAGTACTGGTGAAGATAAAAAGGAAATCTATTACAGTGCTTGTGGGATTTCAAATTGGTACATCTACTACGGAAAACAATGTGGAGGTTCCTCTAAAAATAGAATTGCCTTATGACTCAGCATTTCCACTTCTATATATTTATTCCAAGAAATCTAAAAGACTAATTTGAAAAGATACATGCTCCCCTATGTTCATTGCAGCATTACCTACAATAGACATGATATGATGGCAACCTAAGTGTCCATCGATAGGCAACTGGATGAAGAAGAGGTGGCATATATATATATACACAATGGAATATTACTTGGCTATAAAACATGAAATTTGCAACAACATGGATGAGCCCAGAGATTATTATGCTAAATATTAAAGTCAGATAGTGAAAGAAAAATACCATATGATTTCATTTAGGTGTGAAATCTAAAAAATAAAAATAAGTAAATGAAACAGAAGAAAATGTATAGATATAGAAAAAAAAACTAATGCTGTTAGGTGGAAGGGAGATAGGGAGAAAGGTGAAAAAGGTGAAGAGATTGAGAAGTACAGTGTCAGTTACAAAATAGTCATAGGGATGTGAATTACAGCAAAGGAAATAGTCAATAATCTTACCTAATGGAGGATTAGAAGATGGCAACCAGCAGAAAGGTAGGGAGGGAGAGAGTGTGAAAGTGTGAGGGAACCATAAAGGAAAGTATAGATTTGTGTGGTATGCTCCCCTATGTGTGTGTATAAGCTAGGGAGAGTTAGATTCTGCAGGTCCTCCAAGGGCTGCCAAACCGGGCAGAGTCCTACACACAAAGCAGACACTTCTGGGCAGCCAGTGTGGGCACAGAGACCATGCCATCTTGAATAACAGAGCTGCTTGAGACTAGGATCCTGGCCTCAGCACCACCCAGTCATGTCTCAAATGCAAACCAGGATCCTGCAGCCTCTGGGGACAGAAAACTGCAACCACAGCTTCAGACAACAACGGACAACAAGAATCCAGACTTCCCAGCCACAGATTTCAGTGAGTCAAAGAGCGTATCTCCCTACCCACAGAATCGCAGATAGTATCATAGTAACTGATAGACCCATCCCTCACTCGGGCTGCAGTGCTCCCTTTGAGCTAGGGAGCACCACAACTTCCCTAAGGAAATTTGAGTTTGGGAGTGTACACATAGACCACCACACTGCTATAGAAATTTGAGCCCACGCATACATAAAGACTGGAATCTGCTCCCCGCACACACAGACGTCTGTTTTCCATGTGCACACAGAAGTCTGTTTTCTGCAGCACACACTGAAGTCTGTTTTCTGGAGCACAGGCAGGCCACAGTGCTACTGTGCAACCCAGTCCCCCATGGTGACAGGGACCCAGATTCTCTTGGCAAGAGGCAGCACTGAGAACCACTAACTTGACTCAGTTTCTTACAGTGTGCACCTGGGATTCCTGACTCACAGCACATTCACACTAAGAGCCAGTGACTCCAATTCTTGGTATATGAACACACAAGAACCTTTATTCTCAGCAAGAAGCCACACGAGGCAACAGAGACTCTGATACTCAATTCTTGCTGCAGATACAGGGAAACTGACACCTGGCACATGTTAGGAGACTCATTTTTGGCACAAGTCAACAGCACAGTGCAGGTGGGGCCCATGATTCTAGGTGTTCACGCTAGACCACACTGAATGTTGGTAACTCTGACCCTGGGGAAGCCTAGTTCCCATCAACCCATGGCAGCCACATTTCCTAGCGTCATACCAGTTCAGTGACACTCAGATTGGTGCAAAGCTCCCACAGCACATGACCCAGGTCCAAGCAACTCGAAGTTTGAACCTTCTGGTGATAGTCAGAATGGAGAGATGACACAATCCCCAGAGGAAAGAAAATGAGGAGTCTCCAAGAAAGGCAATTAATGAAATTGAAGCATGCAACATGACTGAAAAAGAATTCAGAGTAATGGTCGTGGAATTCATACATTGGGTGGATGAGAAAATTAACAACCTATGCAAGAATCTGGAAGAAATGAAAAGTGACATAGCTACACTCAAAAACACCATGGAAAGTTTCAACAGTACACTAGAAGAAACAGGTACCAGAAGTCCAGTTTTCTGTGCACAGAGGACCAAATTAGTGAGTTATAAGATCAGGTACAGAAAAAAGCCCAATCTGAACAGCAAGTGGAGAAAAAAATTAAAAAGCAGGAGAAAAGCCTAAGGGAACTTTGGGACAACATGAAGTGAAGTAACATATGTATAATAGGGCTGCCAAATGGACAAAAAGAGCAGCAAGGATTAGAAAATCTATTTGAAGAAATAATGACAGAAAACTTCCAAGATATGAGGAAGAAAAAGTTACACATGGACAGAAAGTCCCAATCAGGATCAATTCCAAAAGGCCCACACCAAGACACATCATAATTTCAATGGCAAATATTAACAACAAAGGGAGAATCTTAAAGGTAGCAAAAGAAGAGATAGAGGGTTACCTAAAAAGGATCCTCTATCAAATTATCAAATGATTTCTCAACAGAAAACATCAAGCTAGAGAGAAATGAAAGGAGGTATACAAAGCATTGCAAAGCAAAGGCCTGAATTCAAGAATACTCTATCCAGCAAGACTATTAATCAAACTTGAAGGGGGAGAATCCAAGATGGCAGCATAGGTAAACACCTACACTGCTGCATCACAAAACAATTTCAAAACTACAACTAAAAGATAGAACGGACATAATCCAGAACCACAGGAAAGCTGGCTGAGTGGAAATTCTGCAACTAGAAGGAAAGAGAGAGGCTCACAGAGACCCAGAGGAACTGCAAAAAGCTGAGGTATGGAGACGCAAGCATGCAGAAAGCGGGTGCCTAAGAACCTGGTTTGCTTTCTCCGGCAGGAGGGAAATGGAGACTCCCAACGGCATTGAACTCCTTATCCTATGACACTAAACCCCAGATCCAGCCTAAACTCATATGGGGAGAGTTTGGACTGTGAAAAGGGAGAAGTGCATGGAAATTTAGGGGAGTCGCAAAAGATCAAAAGTCTGGTGGTGTGCACAGCAGTGCACGCAGAGGACTGACTGCTGATTGTGCCACTGGCTTTCAGGAGTGGACGGGAGGCAGACCCTCCTAACTGTGCCACTTCTAACTCCACTAAACCCCGGTTTTGGGTGAAACCCTGGAGACCCAGACTCATGTGGTCCCAGAGTACAGGGGAGCTAGAGGGGCAGCAGTCTACAGGCACTGCAAGAGAGCGCGTGCACACACAGGGACTGCTCCAGTGATTACCCAGTCACGTGAGACTCAGGGACCTTGGAGGGCGAGGCCGACTGGAAGGCAAGGTGGTCTCTTAAGTCCTGAGACTCCACCCATCCCAAGCTCAACAGAGAGGCTTTTGCAGTTTTGCAAGTCTGGTATCATAAGGCTGAATCCCAACAAAGAAGTTCTTCTGGTACAGTGAAAATGCTGAGACAAAGGAAGAGGCGAAATAACAACAGACCCCACAGGAATACAAAGGATTGTTAAAAAATACTGTGAATAACTCTACTCCAACAAACTAGACAACCTAGAGGAAATGAACATATTCCTAGAAAAATACAACCTTCCAAAACTCAATCAGGAAGATTCTAAAAATCTCAATAGGCCAATAACTATGGATGAAATTGAAGCAGTCATCAAAAAGCTTCCAGCAAATAAAATCTCAGGGCCAGATGGCTTCACAGGGGAGTAATACCAAACATTCAAGGAAGAATTAAAACCTAGCCTTCTCAGACAATTCCAAAACATTTGAGAGGAAGGAACACTTCTAATTTCATTCTATGAAGCCAGCATCACCCTAATACCAAAACCAGATAAAGACAACACAATGAAAGAGAATTATAGGCCAATATTCCTCATGAACATAGATGCCAAAATCCTCAAAAAAATTTTAGCAAATCGGATCCAGTAGTATATCAGAAAGATCATACACCATGACCAAGTAGGATTTATCCCAGGGATGCAAGGATGGTACAATATCCACAAATCAATAAATGTGGTACATCACATAAACAAATTGAGAGATAAAAATCACATAATCATTTCAATTGATGCAGAAAAAGCATTTGACAAATCCAACACCCTTTCTTGATAAAAACTCTCAGCAAGGTTGAAATAGAAGGATCACACCTCAACATCATTAAAATCATATATGAAAAACCCACAGCCAAAATCATACTCAATGAGCAAAAACTAAGACATTTCCCCTATGAACAGGAACAAGACAGGGATGCCCACTCTCACCACTCCTGTTCAACATAGTGCTAGAAGTACTAGCCATTGCAATCAGACAAGAAGAAGAAATAAAAGGCATCCAAATTGGAAAAAGAAGCAGTAAAACTGTCCTTATTTGTAGATTACATGATATTGTACATAGAAAACCCTAAAGACTCCACCAAATAAATATTAGACTTAATAAATGAATCCGGCAATGCAACAGGATACAAAATTAATGCCAAGAAATCTATGGCATTTCTTTACAATAGTAGTAAACTTACAGAAAGAGAGACTAAAAAAAGCAATCCCATTTACCATCCCACCAAAAAAATTAAGATACTGAGGAATAAACCTAACTAAGGAGGTAAAAGACCTACATGCAAAAAACTACATGACACTGATAAAAGAGATAGAGGAAGATGTAAAGAGATGGAAGCACATACCATATTCATGGATTGGTAGAATCAACATCATCAAAATGTTCATATTACCCAAAGCGATCAACAGATACAATGCAATCCCCATTAAAATACCAATGGCATATTTCACAAACCTAGAAGGAACCTTCCAAAAATTCATCTGTAATAAAAAGACTCTGAATAGCTGCAGCAATCCTGAGAAAGAAGAACAAGGTAGATGGGATATCAATACCAGATATCAAGCTCTATTACAAAGCAACAGTTCTTAAAACAGCCTGGTACTGGAAAAAGAACAGACATATAGACAAATGGAATAGAGTAGAGAACCCAGAAATTGACCCAAACTACTATGCTCAATTAATATTTGACAAAGGAGGCATGAACATAAAATGGAGACAAGAAACATATCACGAATGAAAGAAATGGAGGAAAGCAAATGACTGGACATAGAGTTGAAAACCACATTTATAAGGATACTCAAGAATCTTCTACAAACCACTGACAAACCCATTGAGAACTCTAAGAAACTTAGTGAGACATTCAAAGATCTTAATAAGAATACCAAAAAAATGGAAAAGGACCAGTCAGAAATTAAGCATGCACTGTCTGAAATACAGAATATTATACAGAAATCCAACAGCAGACTAGAGGACCCCAAGAATCAAATCTAAGATCTGAAATATGAGGAATCAAAAAACACCCTAAAAGAAAAACAAAAACAAAAACAAAAGTCCAAAAATGTGAAGATAGTATAAGAAGCCTTTGGGACAACTTCAAGTGTACCAACATCAGAATTATGGGAGTACCAGAAGAAGAGAGAGAACAAGATACTGAAAACCTATTTGAAGAAATAATGACTGAAAACTTTCCCTATCTGGTGAAAGAAATGAACTTACAAGTCCAGGAAGCACACAGAACACCAAACAAAAAGAATCCAAAGAGGACCATACCAAGACACATCATAATTAAAATGCCAAGAGCAAAAGACAAAGAGAGAATATTAAAAGCAGCAAGAGAAAAACAGTTAGTTACCTACAAGGGAGTACCCATAAGACTGTCAGCTGATTTCTCAACAGAAACTATGCAGGCCAGAAGAGAGTGCAGGAAATATTCAACGTGATGAATAGCAAGAACATACAACCAAGAGGGCTCTACCCAGCAAAGCTATCATTCAGAATTGAAGGGCAGATAAAGAACTTCACAAATAAGAAAAATCTAAAGGAGTTCATCACCACAAAACCAGGATTATATGAAATGCTGAAGGGTTTTTTTTAAGAAGAGCAAGAAGAATAAAAAGGTAAAGATAAAATTTATGAACAACAAAGTGATAACAAATACATACCTATCAACAAGTGAATCTAAAAATCAAGTGAATAAAAAAACCCAATGAACAGAATAAAATGGTGAATATAATAAAATTAGGGGCATAGAAAGAGAATGGACTAACAATTCTCAGGGGAAAGGAGGAGTGACGGGTGCAAGAAGAGGTTGGACAAAAATCTTACATCTATGGATGAGGACAGTGGCAGGGGGTAAGGGCATGGGGTGGGGTGGGGGGAATCAGTGGAGGGGAGCTATGTGGGGGGAAAAAGAGGAACATCTGTAATAAACTGAACAATAAAGATTTCATAAAAAATAAAAAAGAAGTACATTTTGATCCTTTGCTCAGATACTAATACCTATTAGTAAATGTCTGCACCAACCCAATTCATGTCACATCTCTAGACATATTTTAGTTTTGTTAAAGTGGCAGGTATTGTCTTTTTCTAAGGTGTATGAGTTTGAGTTGAAATACATTAATCAGTTTTTTTCAAGTATTTCTGTGGCAATTACTATAAACTAGATTTCAAAGCAGGTGGTGATTCTACCAACCAGGAGTGGGTTTCTGGCATGTCTTACTGAATTTTTTATGCCATTAAGGAAAGTGTTTGAAACAGGAGAGGAGTCCAATTATGCCTAGTTGTTGAGAGTTGTTGTGTGTTTGCTTTTTTTTTTAATGTTCTGTTTTTATAGCAATTTAAGCTTTTGTGCCAAGCCATAAATATTTCTAATTTTAACTCAGATCTTCAATCTCAAACATTGTGTGTATCTTTGTCTGTCTGATTCTTAAACTCTCAAGTTTGTAAAAGCCCAGGAAAAAGCTTCAGTTGTTATCTGACTTCATGCCTTCACTGACAGCACTTCTGACCGCTCACATAATTCCAGGTGGAACAGCCTGGTGCCTGTCAGCTTTAATGAATTCATCACCATTAATAAGTTAGGTGCCTAATTTACTACGAGTTGGCACTAGCAGCAACGCTGAGAAAAGATCACATGTCTGAACTGACATGCTGATTCTTCTCTGCAGAAATGGGCCTTCATGCCAAAGTCAATGAGAAGAACTGACAGTGCCAAGTGACTAAGCCATCATCTCATGCAGAGAAGTTGGCAGCTGGCATCTTTGTGCAAAATGCAGCATGATTTTTAAATTTTTCTAAATAATGATGCTAATAATAAAGGAGATATTTAACAAGAAGGGAAAAGACTAGTTTCATGTTCTCTGTAAAAATGGGATTGATGTTGGCAGCAAGGACTTCAAATCACATGTCACTATGAATTGATTTCCAAGAGCCTGAGCCACGCTTCATTTGCCTGTGCTGTTGGCCAAACAAACATGTTTCATTGGCCCAAGTTGAAAGGCTGATTTCAAGCTACAGAGAATGAAGACCTTTAATAAGCCTTGTAGTCTCTTTGTCTGGAGAAATGTCTTGAGAGCTTATACTTTTTTTTTTTCAGTAACTAAACATGCCTCATCCAAGTAATGATGTCCAAAGAGCTTATGTGATTTCACAATTTTATAATCTCTAGATGACCTGGTCATGCTGTAGGCATTGAATTCTGATTCTGAGGACATGCACTCAGCAAAGAGACAAAGGATAATGCAATGGAGGTCATTTCTTGTTATGTCCAAGGCCTGGAGAAACAGGCCACAAAAAATTTAAATGATGCAGCTTTAGTTTTTGCAAAATTAAGATCTCCCTTTTGGAAAGAAGAAGTCATTGAGGTTTCAGGACTCCTTTTATTTATTATCTTGAGGGATCAACTGAAAGCTAATGCAAATAAAAGATAATGAACTTTCTTCAGTGTCATAAAATTTGTGCTTTCTTTGCTTACAAATGAATGCCATGTTTTTAAGTTCAACAGTAAATCAAATTAAATTTTTTGTTTTAGAGTTAAAATTTTTATATGTCAAATTAAAATAATTTAGGACCAGCTAAGCCATAAAAAAGTGATCTGATCATATTCTATGAGGACAAAAAGAATGAGAATATAAGAGAAAAAATGCTTTCCATAATAACCTCAGATATAAGAAGCACCAATTGAATACTTGAACAATTATGAAATTATGTTTTCTAATGATACACAAAGCAAGAAAAAGGTATTTGTAAGTACTTGAATATAGATGTTGGATACATTATCACTTTAAAGTCTTTGTACTCTTTTGAATTTCTTGAATATATGAAATTATGTCTTTCACCAAATTTGGGGAATTTTTTGCCATTATTTTTTCAACATTATGTGCCATTTCCCTTCTAGTCTTTTTTTTTCTAGGACACTAATTGCACTAATTGTATGTATTTTCTATCTGTAATTTTGACACTGAGGCTTTATTAATTTTTCCTTCCATCTGTTTCTTCTTTGTTTTTCAGATTGGTTGATTTCTATTAACCAATATTCAAGTTCACTGAATCATTTGTTACCACCACTGTCCTATTATGTCCACCTAGTAAAGTTTTCTTTTTATATTCTGTTTTCTTTTGGGTTTAATAAATATCAATTTCTCTGATGAATTTCTCTAGTTCATTTATTACAGGTATGATTTCCTTTATGTCATAGAGCAGAGATTAAAACTCTGATGTGCTAATTATAACATCTAAGTCATCTTAGATCAGTTTCTAGAGAAACTTTTGAGTTTTTTTCAAATTTTCTGGTTAATTGATTAGAGGCCTGGTACACAAAAATTCATGCACAGGGAGAGGGGGTCTTTCAACCTGGCCTGCACCCTCTCCAATCCAGGATCCCTCAGGGGATGTCCAACTGCCTCTTACAATCTGGAACCACTGGTTCCTAACCACTTGCCTGTCTGCCTGCCTGATCATCCCTAACCCCTCTGCCTGCCTGCCTGCCTGATAGCCCCTAACCACCTCTGCCTCACATCACATTTGGGACCCAGGATTCCCTCCTCAGGCTGGTCCCAGGCACCTGAAAGCTGAGCTTCCCTCCTTCAGGCATCTAGAACCAGGGCCGGCTTTGCCCGAGCCGGCCGCAGCTGCAGGGGACCATGGATGGGTGGCTTTGCCTGGGCCACAGCCACTGGTGCCTGGTACCGTGAGGCAGGAAGCTTGTCCCTCTCCTGGACCACAACCTGTCTGATCCCCATTCCTTTCTCCCCAGTGTTGAGTGTCTTAGCCATTATGATGTGATGGCATGAGGGCATGATGACCATTTGCATAATAGTTCTTCATTATTTAGAATTTGTTATAAGAACTCTGGATTATGATATAGATTCTAAAATAAGGCCCATGAAATCATTTGTTCTGGCCCTGCCAATGCATTAGGGATGAGTTAATAAATATTTGACCATATATAGCAGGCTAGTTTTAAGTTGATAATTTTAGATGGCCCTCAAATTATATTATAAATATTCAAATGGACTTTGCAGAAAAAAAGGTTTTCCACCCCTGCTATTGCATTTTTATTTTAGTACATAGTTAACCCGACTCTATTGAAACTGTAAACACTATGTAGTGAGTGATTTCCTTCTTCCAAGTGTGGACTCCTCTATACTTCTGCCTGCTTCTGGTCTCTCTCTAGTGCCTCCAGGTAGTTGTTTTTTATATTTTGACAAATGTTTTTTATTTGTTTTCCTTAAGAGCTTTTTTTTCCTCAAAATTTTGTGAGAGATACTTTAGGGCAAATAAACAATGCAATTAGCTGCTCACCTCTTAAAAGTTTTGGTAAATGCTTAAAGAAAAAATGGAAGAGATTAAAATAGCACTTTAGGGTTCTCCATTAAAATTTTTTTGCTGTGTGTCATATGTGGTCAAGACAGCAGGAGACAGCATAAAAGACAGGGCTATTTGTATTTATGTTAGTATAGGGTTCAGATGAGGATGGGGTTGTTTATTATTAATACTTGTCATAGTATTTGTAGGAGGGAAGAAAAAATAAAATCCTTTCATCTAATTTTTCATATTTTTGGATTATCAGGTAAAGGGACAAGGATAGGATTTCATGTGTCTCAGAGAATCTGCTCTTCAATGAAAAAAAGTACTTCTTACATACTGGGAGCTAGGATCTAGGAGAACATTTTCTTTATCTGGGACCACAGCATTTAAAAAAATTGAAATATATTAAAAAGAAAAAATGATATAATTGATATATAATAATGTATTAGTTTTAGGTTTGAAATATAATGATTTGATATATGTATGTATTGTGAAGTGATTATCAAATAAATTTAACATTCATTATCTCATATAGTTACAATATTTTTCTTATGGCAAGAAATTTTAAGATCTACTTTCTTAGCAACTTTCAAATATATAATACTGTGAACTATAGTCATCATGCCATATATTACATCCCAGGATTTCTTTATTTTATAACTGAAGATTTGTACTTTTCTATTGCCTTCACCCATTTTGCCTACTTTGTCACCCTCTGCCCCTGGCAAACACCAATCTGTTCTCTGTATCTATGAGTTCAGCTTAAAAAAAAACATTTAAGTGAGATTATACAGTATTTGTCTTTCTCTATCTGAGTTATTTCACTTAGCATAAGATCTATTTACGTTGTTACAAATGGCAGAATTTTCCTTTTTCTTTTGCAACTACATTTCACATTTAATATTATTTTGTATTAGTTTCAGGTGTACAGCACAGTTATTAGACAATTATATACTTTACAAAATGATTCCCCAATATTTCTAATATCCACCTGGTACCATACATTATTATTATAATATTATTGACTATATTCCTTATGCTATATTTTACATTTCCATGAGTATTTTGTGACTACCAATTGTATTCTTAATCCCTTCATCTTTTTTATCCAGTCTCCCAAGTCCCTTTTCCTCTGTCAAACATCAGTCTGGTTTCTATATCTATGTCCTCCTTTTTTATGGTTAAATAATATTTGTATATTTCTTCTAGGAGTTTTGCAGTTTCAAGCTGGCATTCAAGTCTTTAATCTATTCTGATTTGATTTTTGTGTATGGTACTGGATAATGATCCTTTGTATTTCTATGATGTTATTATTATTTAGAATATTTTAAAATTAAAGTATTGTTGGTGTACAATATTATATTTTTAAGTGTATAACATAGGGACTCAATGTTTACATATCTAACAATCTAATTACTGCATTAAGTCTAGTAACCATCTGTCACCGGGCATTGTTATCACACTATTGACTGCATTTCCCTTCATCATTTTCATTCATTTTTCAACCCCTTACCTAACTTAATCCTATCCCCTTGTCTCTGGCAACCATCAAATGGTATTTTTTCTCTCTATATATAATCACATATTTTTTATTTTTTTATTTATTCATCTTGACTATTATAAATAACTTGAGGCCCAATGAATGATATTCATGCAAGGGGGATGGGGGAAGTCCCTCAGCCTGGCTTGCACCCTCTTGTAATTCAGGACCCCTCAGGATATGTCTGACTGCCAGTTTAGGCCCTATCCCAAACCAACAGTTGAACATCCCTCTCACAATCTGGGACCATTGGCTTTTAACCACTCACCTGCCTGCCTAATGGCCCTAACTACTGTGGCTTCATCTGGGAGGTCATCTGGAAATTCGTCCAAAAGGTCATTCAGCTTCTGATCTAATTAGTATATTATGCTTTTATTGTTATAAATGTGTAAATAAAATGTATGACAACAATGTAATAATGGCATGAGGGATGAAATCGAAATAATTGTTAGGTTCTCATACATTTAGTGACATAATAGCACTTGAAGGTAAATTGTGATAAATTAAGATCTATACTATACGTTCTAAAGCAACCACCAAAATCACAAAGCAAGGAGAGCTAATAAACCAACAATAAAAATAAAATAATTAAAACTCAGTTAAAAAAGGACAGAGAAAGAAAATTGAATAAGATTCAGTAGGTAAACTATAACAAAATAATGCATGTAACCTAACCAAAAACATCACATTAAATGTAAACATACCAACAGAAATTGTCAGGTTGGATAAAAGAACAGGACTAAACACTACGTTGCCTCCAAAAATACACTTTATTCTTTTAATTTAATAAATCTTTATTGTTCAGATTATTACAATTGTTCCTCTTTTTCCCCCCATAGCTTTCCTCTACCAGGCTACCACCCTTCCCTCTGCCCTTACCGTCCCCCCACCATTGTCCTCATCCATAGGTGTATGATTATTGTCCAGTATCTTCCTGCAACCCTCCTCACACCTTTCCCCCTGAAAATTGTCAGTCCACTCCCTTTCTATGCCCTTGATTCTATTATATTCACCAGTTTACAAACATACACTTTAAAAATAAAGACACAAATGACTTAAAAGTAAAAGAATAAAAAAAAAGCTACAGTCAAAAAAGTTGGAGTAACTATTTCAATATCAGACAAAATGAATTTCAAAGCAAAGAATATTCCCAAGTCAGTTAAGATCATTTGAATAATAAAGGAGTCAATCAATCAGGAGGACATGGTGCTCCTAAGAAACAACAGAATTGCAATGAAAAATAGATAAGTTCACAATTAGAGTTGGAGATTCCAAAAACCTCCTCTCCATAATTGGTAAAACAAATGACAAAAATATAAAAGAGTGAACAATACTATCAACCACCATAATCTAAATGACATTAACAGAACATTCCATCCAACAATAGCAGAATATATATTATTTTCAAGTGCACATAAATCAAAATATAGACCTATATAAAGAAATAAAGAGCACTGAAAATAGTAACTACATGAAAAATAGGTAATTTTGTGCAAAATTAAGAGTGGAGACCAATATTTAACCAAGATAGGCCATATTCTGAACTACAAAACAAATCTTAATAAATGTAAAAAACATTTAGGTTGTACAAATTATTTCCTCTGATTCTAATGGAATTAAATTAGAACTTATGAACAGAAATATGTTTGGAAAATTCCTAAATCTTTACAAACTAAATATCACAGCAACATAATCACCTATGTAGAAAACCTAATGGACTCTAAGTTAAACTGATGCTAAAATTAATAAGAGTATTAAGGGAGAAGGGCACAGACCAATATTAAAATATCAAATGCCTTTTTTATATTCTGCAATGAATGAGAATTGGATACATTAATTAAAAATACACCACCATTTGCAATGACATCAAACTTATGACTAAACCTGAGGCAAGATGTGCAAAATCTACAGAACATTGCTACAAATAAAAAATCAGTCTTATGTTAATGGAAAGCTACACCTTACTCTTGAGTTGAGAGACTCAATGTTGTTAAGATGTCAATTCTCTTCCATTTATTCTGCAGATTCAAAGCCACCCCAATCAGAATCCCAGTAGGCATTTGTACAACCCTTTGTTCAAATCTTTCTTCACAAAGAAGTTCTATCCAGCTTTTGTCAGTTTCCAAGACAAAGGTCAAACTCAAAATGGAGGAGGCTAATCATGGACACCTGACACCTACATCCATTCTCTTCTGCATCTTTGGTCATCCTTTTCTCTTCTACATCTCGCTGATTAGTCATTTCCAAAAAATGTTTGATGTTGGGAGAAAAAAGCAATTGTGTTTGTTACCGAAAGATGATTAACTACTTTAAGGGAAGAAGTGGCTGGGATTGAGACTGACCAGATAAGGAAGGACTTGATCAATGAGAGTTCATCCAGTGGTGACTGTGCCAATCAAAGTTCTTCTAAAGGACTTAATATTTTCACAATCTTCTTTGCAATGCCTGGGAGCAGGTATGCTATACAAGGTGTGTGAACTGGAAGCCTGGCTCCATTCATTCCCAAACAGCATCTGTTTGCTCAAAGAAAAGCCCTTCTCTTCACACCCTCCTCAGAGCAGGAAGAAGGACGCTTTTGAAGCTTTGTCGAAGCTGGCCTTAAAACTTTTTGAACAATATACCCCAACTTCATGAAAATCTTTGAATATCTATATCCAGTAGGTGTATATTTATTTGTAAATTATAAATATGTGTATGTTTAACTATATCAACATATTATGTAAGTTGTAAAAAGTTGCAGAAATGACTTCTTTAAATATGAAATAAAAACAAAGATGTTCTCATGATTTTTTCTGACATGTCCACCATCCCTTTGGAATTCCAGCTCCAGCCTGGGCCTCATGCCCATCAATGACAGCCTGGACATGTGACACTGAGCAGGCTATCAAAGTTCCACCTGCCTCAGCAGCATCAGCAGCATTGGCCTCACTTTAATCTGTCCTGTATGTCAGAGGCCTGCTGATTAAATCAGTTTTGAAAACCATTAAACTAGTTGTTGCCTAATCTTCTTTTTTGGGCTCAAAGAACCTATTTCCTCATTGAATTTCCCTGCAGCTCAACTGTTATGAATTCCTGCTTCCAGACATGCAGCAGACTATGCAGCACTGGTGACAAAGCCTCTGAATTAAGAAACACACTGAGCTTCTTCCATTTCTGCTTTGCTTTGTTTGTCAGCATGGCCAGCCTCAGCTACCTCACGACCCTGCACAGGGAACTAATAAAAGAAACAGGGGGAAATAACTGTGAGAAAGATCTAAAAAGTCAAGTGAGACCCACTATATAAGCCATTTCTTTCATATCAAAATTATCCTAAGAAAAATTCCCAGAGGGACAGTCACATAGATGTAATCCTTAATGTATATCTTCCAGAAAATAGCTCCCAGTAGCAAATGTTACTGTGAAAGGGGTGGTTCTAACCAAGGGCTACTGGGAGTCACCAAGGGATGTTGTTAAAGTGCCAGTTTATAAAAGGAAGAAACCACAGCGTTTGTCCAGCATGTGTCTCCTGGAAAGCAGGGCCCTGGGCTGCATTTCAGGACTGAGGAGAGTGGCAGGGAGGGTTGTGCTGCGTTTCTAGTCAGAACCCCAGAAGGTAAGTGGCCACTGACTTTGGGGAATTTTTGTTCCAAATTCCCAAAGGCAATTCGATAAGTCACCAAAAAAAAAAAGTCTTATTTTCTGACCCTGCAGAGTGAGGAGCTCCAGGAGTCAATCTTCCTCAGGGGCAATCTGGGGAAAAGAGTATTCTCATTTAATCAAGGGCACTGACCAATCCAGATATAGCAAACAGCCTTCATGTCAAATCATAGAAGTATTCTCAGGACTTTGCCTGTCCCTATCCTTCACCAGGATGTCCTAGGCGTCCAACCACTATTGGTGCCAACTGAACAGCTTCTTCCTGCTCACTAGGGCAGGGAGCATTCATGTGAGCAATGGCCGAGAAATGGTGTACATAAATTCAAAGGCTAGTCACTCTCTCTCCCAGATGGTAGCCCCAGCATGCTTACTTCCTTACTGAAAGCATTGTATAGACAACTAATGCTTCCTGTGATTCTGCCCCCCATCTCCACTTTTGAGCCACTGCATTTCAGAGGGGGCCCCTCCCAAGATCTTGAATGAAGCTATTTACTTGAAGCTCATTTGCCTGTAAACTAGCAAATCCCAGATGTCAGAGAGCATGTCCACAAATTAACTGCAAGTGACTATTGAAGGCAAAGTCTCATCTTTGCTGTCAAGAACCCTTCTTTCTACCTCAGAAAAGAAGGCTTAAATTCCTATAAATATGTGCAAAATGGTTCCCCTACAGCTCATCATGTCAAAAAATAAACTCATCAGACATCATGAGGGATTGGCTGAATTAAATAGGATCCACTAGACTAGAGAGGGGCTGGTTATTTCTCAGAAGGCAGAAGGAAGTGTGTGTGTCAATGCACTAATATACTAGTAGCTCTCCTCCACTGTTAGCACATGGAGCAATTGTGCATCCTACAGTCATGCCCTGGGTGCATACATGTGCATACATACATACACACACATGCATATACACATACACACATGCATATATACATATATACACACATGCATTTACACATACACACACATACATAATTAACAAGAAAGAGACAGAGAGGGGAAGGAGAGATGTGGGGTGCTTCCCAGCCATTGCCCTACCCCTGCACAGCTCTTTTTCTCTCCAAAATGACCCTCCTCTCCCCACATCCTACAGTTGTCAGACTACTCTTCATTGATTAAAAGCTCGACTTTTCCTACTTGGAAATTCAATGTGGACTCATTTTTTGTGGATGTACAAAAGTGTTTGAAGTTGTACTCAAGAGCAAAAGTCAGAATGCGAAACCCTGGGTGGGGAAGTTGTCATCCGATTTCCTAAGGGCCCATGCATCTCTGGCCCCCATTGCCTAGATGGCCCTGAGGCCTGCACAGCTGCTCTGTCCCTGAGAAGCACCCAAGGCCACTCACAAAATCCCCTCTTAGGTAGCCAGCGCTTGGCAAACTTGCAATATGTGGTCACTTTCCTTTTTGAGGGAGCCCATCTGGATGGTATGCTATAAGGAATCTACACTAATAAAAGAGAAAGATGCAAATTTACCATATCTCCACAACTCCCACCAGCCAATCAAGAGTGAGTATGCAAATTAACCTGAAGAAGATGGTGGAGTAATTTTCATATACAAGCACTGAGCGGCCTGGGTCCCAGGAATATCCTCGGGACCCAGGCTGCTCCTATCCTGTAGGCCCATGTGTAGGTTCTGAGCAGCTGGTGTCCCAGAATGCCTCCACTCTGGGCCTACAGCCGCTTGCTCCTGCACTGGCACCAAGTTGTGGCCCGGATCCACGCTCTCAGCCTGGCACCCACAACAAGAAGCTGGCTACTGGCCTTGTGGGCCTGCCCCCTTGGGCCATGGGGACATGCCCTTAGCCCAGTGGACACAACACAGGGGGTCCTCTATACATGAGCTACAGAGGAAACACCTTTTCTTTAAAATATATATTTATATATTTTATTGATTTTCTTACAGAGAAGAGGGAAGAGGGATTGATGAGAGAGAAACATCAGTCAGCTGCCTCCTCTACTGGGGATGTGCCCCCAACCAAGGTACATGCCCTTAACAGGAATCAAAATTGGGATCTTTCAGTCTGCAGGCCGACACTCTATTCACTATGCCAAACCAGTTTGAGTGTAAACTCCTTTTCTGACTGCTCATTGGCTAAGTTCCCTGTATGCCACCACTTGCAGTGTTCATGGTAACTTGGGTAATAAGAATCCAAGAAGGTGATCTAGATTTTTTCTACCACACTCTTGGAGGAAAAACAAAAGTCCCCTGCTGAGGGGCTAATAAATGTTATATTCTGCCCTACCTGGTTTGGCTCAGTGGATAGAGCCTTGGCCTGCTGAACAGAGGGTCTGGGTTTGATTCTGATCAAGAACATGTACTTAGGTTACAGCCTCCTTCCTGGCCAGAGCCCAGGTCAGGGCTCATGCAGGAGGCAACCAATCAAAGTGTCCCTCTCACATTGATGTTTCTCTTTGTCTCTCCCTCTCTCCTCCACACTCTCTAAAAATCAATGGAAACATATCCTCAGGTAAGAATAAAAAAAGAAAGAAAATAAGAAATGTTATATCCTATGAAAAAGACATCTTGAAAATGCCCAAAGAAAGTTGTCATTTTTTCATGTTGAAGGAATTGGAGTTCCTGTTGATGAAAACACATTGATGGCTGCCATGGTTGTATCTCCCGCCCAATTGAAAAAAAGAACAGCACATCCAGTTACCAGCCCCTTTCGCATGTGCCTCTGCACCTCCTATCAGTCTCAATGCACATTTTTCTTTCCTTCTGGTTGTAGAACTTCCACTCAGCTAACTTTCCCATGGTTCTGGATGATATTTGTTTTGTCTTTTAGTTGTAGTTTTGATGTGGTTATGAGAGGCAGCAAATACAGGTGTTTACCTTGTGTCTCTGTTCACAAGTTTTTCATGCTTATCTATGCACAATACTTCATAGGACACATATTTATTGTCTATGATATACATTTGACCACCTTGTTGCATTTGTCTTCAAATTAAGACTGTAGCTAACTACACACAGCAGGGTTCTGAAAGTATTTTCTGTGAAGGGCTAGATAGTGGGGAGCTTAGGCTTTGTGGGCTGTGGGGTCACTGGGGAGGACTATTAAACAAAACTATATAACCCATCAGCAGCCAGAAAAAAATCACAGACAAGCACAGACTGAGGGTCAGATTTGCCTGCTGCTATTGTTTGCTGACCCCAGTCTACAGAAAATATCACTGCTTTGAGGGGAGGAAAACCCTCTAAAGCAGCCAAGAGAGACAGTAACAGGTGGAGAACTAAAAATGTTCCACTTTATACATAGAATAGCTGCTCATAGTCCCTAGTGATATACTTTTTTTAAAATTTTCTTATAAGCTGCATATACTTATTCTGCCTATTTTTGTAAATAATTTTTTGCTTGCACACAGTCATTCACGTTTTTTTTTATGTACCATCTCTGAGCACTTTGCTGATGAAATAGCAAAGATGGGTGGTTTAAACAAAGACTCTGTGCAAAGCCTGAAATATTTGGTATTTGGCCTTTTAGAGGAAAAGTTTGCCAATCCCTGCATTAGATGACCATTCTGAGGACTAGACGTTGGAAAATCATAACCTACAACATGATTGTTGGTCATATATCTCCCTCAACAATTAATAAAGTGTCCATTGTTTACATATGTTTAAAAATATAAAACTCCTAGAAAGAAAACAATCATGGGTCTAATAATTGGCAAAGAAGTCAGTTAAGATAGCTGAAGTAAGTACATCTTAAACAAATATGCTTGACACATTGAGTCTAACCATCCTAAAATATCTATCATAAAAGTGTCCAGTTTTCACACTCATTAGTATATTTGCTTTGGTGCTAGCTACTCTTTATCATCACCCAAATAAATGAAATGTATATGCAAATATTCATTAAATTCCATGATATTTTCCATCCTCTTTAAAGTGTGGGATTCTCTGAAGGTAGCAAAGTTAAGATCATTGTGAACTCTATCAAAAAGAGACTAGATAATGATTAATGATGAAAATGTGAATTAAATGGTGAAGTAAAATGCATGCAAGTATTATTTGGAGTTTGGGGAAGTAATACAATATAAGGATGAATGGAAATCTAGAAACAAATTTATCCAGTTCTCAGGCTGAACAAACTTAACAATTAAGTTTCTATAGTAGCTGACATTCAACCTGAACTTGTCAATGTGCTCTGCCTACCTTCACACTTCTCATGATTGTCAATGATAAAAGAAGTGAAAAGAGACAAATTATCAAAAGCTAGGAATAGGTAATTATTCAAACAAATTTAAGGAACTTGTATTTTGAAACAATGGTCTCAGTGTGGTCCATTTTCTTAGTGGGATTTCTCTCATCTTCTCTGGCTCCACACACCTTCATCCTATCTTCCTCTCTTTCCCCTATTCTCTCCCCACCTCCTTTTTTCCTTTATTTCTCTTACTTTCTCATTTGTCTTCCTGTCTTTTTTTTTTATTACCAGACCTCTCCTTGGTAGAGCAGGGAGTTCAGGTGGCCTCCCTCTGGTCATGAGTGTGATGGTGATGGAAACTCTGCTTTCCTATCACTGAGGTCACTGAGGTCACAGTGTAGAATGCCACCACATTTTTCTGGCTTCATCCAGAACAGATGATTTCTGGTATATAAAACTTATCCTTTTAGGTAACATATCCTGTTTTAACATTTTAATATTGACTGGATGATGGGTGTTCAACGATATATACTATATCCTCTTTAATCAAAGTTATTTGTATTATTATCTGAGATCCTTTGTTCCCTCCTTCAATTACAATCTAAGAGATAAAATTAAAGTAAACCTTTCAGAAAACAATGAATATTTCAAAGGCATTAAGGAATAGAATAAAAAAAAAGTGTGTACAGTATTCTACATTATTTCAAGAGGCTGATAACCTGTAGTCCATGAGCCCCTCTAAATGTACACATGTTTGTATTTGTGTGAGCAGTGTTCATAGAGAAGAGCAGATAGATTTCTTCCATTAGTACTGTGTTCACCTCTACATACACACAGACACGCATATGCACATACATGCAAATAAAGAATCTGTTATATGCCATGACCAATGTTGCTCAGTGTTTAGAATGCTAGATCTCCATGCACTGAAGGATTGTGGATTCAGTTCCCAGTCATGGAATTTGATCTCTACCCCAGTCAGAGTATGTGTGTGAGGCAACCAATCAATGTATCTTTCTTACATGGTTATTTTTCTTTCTCCTCTCTCCCTCTCTCCCACCTCCCTCCCTTCCACTATCTCTAAAAATCAATGAAAAAATTATCTATCTTCTGGTGAGGATTACAAATAAATAAATACATACATACATACAGAAACCAAAACACTCATTTGGTCAAATGTGTTGAAATATAAATTTTGCTTCAGCTATGTTAAAGCCGAATTTTACCACCATGACAAGAAGTTTCATTTTTTATATTTCCATTTGCCTGAAATACCATGTTCCATCCCTTCACCCTCAATCTGTGTGCATCTCTTTTCCTAAGGTGGGTTTCTTGCAGACAGCAGATATATGGATCATGTTTTCTTATCCAATCGGTTACCCTATGTCTTTTGATTGGAGCATTTAATCCGTTTACATTTAAAGTTATTATTGATAAGTACTTATCTGTTGCCATTTTTAGTCCTTACCCCCGAGTTCCTTCTTCGCTTCCTCTTTCTTTTTATTACAGCAGACCTTTTAATATTTCTTGCATTGCTGGTTTGGTGGTAATATAGCATCATACAGCTACATGGATATTCAAAGCAAATTTACAAATAGCATATATCTGTTGTGTCTTATTTCCAGATAGTTTTTTTAAGTCTTCCACAAATTTAGTTGTAGTGTCAATGTCTTTAACTGCTATGGAGAAAAAGTGGTTATACTGTAAAGCTGATGTTATGGAACTCAAGTTTAAGAGAGCTGGGTGTTTGAGTTATTAAAAGTATAAAGCACAAAGGTCCTGAATGAACTACTAAAAGACACTTAAGCACCTATAGTAATCAGCAGTTATGAAAGTGATGATAATTTTAATATCAGAAACATCTATAGCTGTAGAAACAATTTATTCTTTTTAGTTACCTTAGTTAAAATTGAAGGAAACCACTCAATGCTTTGGGAAATAGGTAAACTTGTCTCTCTTTTCTGTCAAAGATAAGAAAGAAGTAGAAGGGGAAGGAAAACACTGAGTTAAATACATAATGCATTATTATATATGTCTATGTTGACCTGAAAGAGAGCCCAGTTTAATTTTATATTAAAGGATTACAAGTGACATTTATAAATATGAAGCAGATTAAAAATCAATATGCTATTTTTTAAAAATAAACATGGTAAAAATATTCAAAATGTGTAACCTTGCTACTTTTAGTTAAGCAAAATAATTTAAATATTTATTATTGTGACAGTAGCTGTCCTCCTAATAGTACAGTGTGTAAAAATATCCTCTTCAAATCTATAATTGATGTGTAATTAGAGATGTTTCACCTTGCCATGACTTGATAAGTATTCACCTCATTAGTGACCATACACACATAAACCAAATTAAATAGCAAGCTTCCTCATTTAACTGCCAAATTAATCTGCAAAAAGTAATTAAGTAAGCACTATTTTAAAATAAACAGTGTGCCTTCATTCTTCTTTTTCTCCCAGTCCTCTTCTTCCTCCTCTTTCTCCTACTTCCTAAATAAAAATTGATTTAAGCAAAACAGAAGGCATTAAATCAAATTTACCTAAGCTCAATCATAAGTAAAACTTAAGCTAGTTTTTAAACCTTGGCAATAAACTATTTAGACAAATTTATGCACTAGTTCCTCAGAAAGCCTGGTAGATGATCTAAGCATTTGTCTCAGACTGCTTTTATGCTTAGAGGCACTGTTCTGAAGTATATCAAACATAATGTGCTCGGAGCTCCATGCAATACAACTCCGTGAGTCAGAAAGAATGTTGTCAGACCCTGAATCAACCATGTTAATTCTTACATTGTACACAAAACTTAGTGATTTAAACATTAAAAAAGAAAAACTGATCCTTCTATTCAAGAAGCAAAATAGGAAGAAAATACCTGGGTTGATTTTAAGCCAAGCTTTTTAATGCTGCAACTCTAAGCATATTAGAATTGCCTCCAGAAGGAAGTAGTAGGAACTTGACTGAGACAACTCTGGTAAAACTGGTTCAAGCCCTGGCAAAAACTGGCATCGCCCTGTAGCTGAGAAAGGAGCTGGTGAATTCCTGAGTTCTTTCCTATGTGTTTTTTTTTCCCTATTGCCCTCTCCACCCCCTAGCACATGCCCTCACCCGTCTCCTTCCCCCAGACAACCCCCCATTGCCCTGTATCCACTGGCTATGCCTACACACATGCATACATGTCCTTTGGTTGATCTCCTACAGACCCCTCCCCGCAACCTCCCCTGCCTTTCCACTGTAGCACTACAGTCTGTTCATTGCTTCTTTGCCTCTGCATCTGCTTCCCCCGGCCCCCTGATTCTTGTCTTTAAAAACATTTTGCCGCTGTAGGCTAGAAATAAACCCACAAGAGCAAAAGAAAAATATTTGAGTCCCAATTTCAATGTCCAATAGCTTTGAGTACTAGTTTCAATGTCAAACAGTTCCTTCTGTGTACATGTCATCAATGGTATCTGGATAGTGGACAAATGGTGGTAATGCCAGTCCAACCCTCTCTGGTTTGGTCCTAGGCATCCTGTAGCGATGCACAGCTGCTGACTGCTCGCATGACAAGGCATCGTCTGTGTCTTCCATCTCTGGACTGTTTCTCCTCTTGCCTTTGTGTTTGACTCAGACCGGTCAATTCCTCTCTGTTGCAGGAGTCCACTTGGCCTTGGAGTTGTTTTCTGAAAGTATATAAACATATTCTCGACCAAGAGTTAATAAAGGGATCTTTTCTATAAAATTGACTTGGGGTCCTTTTTATTTTTGCCTACCCACTTTTCCTTTGGCTTATTTTGACACCATCTGTGTTTTTCATGGGTGTCTTGCTGTTAGAATTACAAATGGAAATTAATTTTCTAAAGTGAAAATTTTCTAGATGTAATTTACTTACCAGATATTTTTCCTTACATGATATTATCTTGCTCTCCCCCCCCCACCTTTTTGATTAATGGAGAATTTTATCATGAGTATATCACCCCAGTGACAAAACAAAGTTGGTTCAATTTGAGTGGCTATGAATCTCTTTCCTTGAAGTGTTCTCCTCCCTTTAGAAAACCCTTCCCCTCTCCAAACATCTTTCACCTATTCACGCAAAAAGAACTCCTTCATTAGTCAAACCCACCTCTGTGGCTGTAAAAGAAAGAAGAGGAACCACTTTGATTATATGGGTACAGTACAGGGAAGGAGGAGCCATGTTAGAATTTGAAACAGTGACATAATTATGACATGGGGCACTGAGGGGCTTCAAGATTGTAGACTGTGGCCTCTGTGTAGCTGGTGGTCCCCACTCTCCATGAAAAAAATAGCTGGGATCTTTATGCAGCAGAGCTACCTACAGGTGACATCTCTGAGCCCAGAGATCTGGGCTATAAAAAAAGCTGATGATGATGCCTGAACACTATGAGTTTTATAAACTGAAGAATTATGTGGTTTGGCAAAGATGAATGATCTTTTTCTACCAACACAATGGTTCTCAAATTTTGGAATTTGAGGCAACATAGTAATAGTAACAATGAGCTTCTAGAGGGCACTCACTCCCAGACACTTTTTGAATTGCTTTATTTCAATTTCTCTAAGGTAAAGAGTTAAGCAGTGGTAAATATTCAATAACCAGTTCTATGAAAACATAAAATATCTGATGCAGAACATTTGCTAATTTCTGTGGTGTAAATATTACTATTAGGACTACCAGTGTGACTTTACCAAACCAGAGTAGAGAAGACACCTACAGCTGGATCTCTTATCCCCATTTCATTGATGAAGAAACAGACACTAAGAAGTCCTAGACTTTCCAAACACAAGTCTCTAGCAAGAAAATCTGGGCATAAATATTTTCATTTTATCATCTCCACTGGTAGGTCTGATGTTCCCTAAGACAAATAATGCTAAGAGCAATAATGGTGTATGGACCACCACATCAGTTTAGAGATCAAGCTCAGGGTATGTATTTGTGTTCTTGGCTGAGCCAGTTTCAGCTCAACTCTGTGGAGGGGACTTGGACCATATGAGGAAATAAAAGTTGTAATGCTATGTCCCAGAAAAATATCACCACTACCTCCACCTCCCAGATAACACAGTGAAAATAGTATTGTGTAGTCTTAGCTGCCCCTCTTCCCAACTACCAGAGGAAGGAAGAGAACTGGAAACTCCCTAAAGTCTATTACCAATTCCCTTGGACAGTTATTTTCAAACTTGGACTCAAGACTCATTTATATGCTTAAAAATTATTCAGGGCCCATAAAGCGTTTTTACACATACACATACACACACAGACACACACATAGATAGATAAATAGATAGATAGATAGATAGATAGATAGATAGATAGATAGATAGGTAGATAATAAAGTTTTAAAATATTTATTAAAATAAATCATTTATTAAAAATAAATTCATTAAGAAAAACTATGTTTTGCCCAGTCAATGTTGCTCAGTGGTTGAACATCAGCCCATGGTCACTGGTTCAATTCCCAGTCAGGACACATGTCCAGGTTGCAGGCTCAGTTCCCAGTAGGGACATGCAGGAGGCAGTCAATCAATGTTTCTCATCAATATTTCTATCTCTTTCTTCTTCCCCCTTCCTCTCTTTCTAAACACCAATAAAATATATTTAAAAGAAAAACTATTAAAATGCAAATGAGAAAAGTGGCCTTGTTTGACATTGTCTTTCTGTCTGGATTCTGATGTCAGCTTTGCATTCAACAGTCTGCAATATGCTTGTTTTGCTCAAGCATATGAAGAAAATCCAAATTCACAGATATGTAAATATTTAATTGGGAATGAAAAAAATAGTTCTTAAATACCTTTTCAGATAATGTGGTTGTTTTTGTTTTTTTGTCTTTTTTGTTTTGTTTTTTGATGCTACATCAAAACTTGAGAAGTAGTAGTTTCTTAAAGATTAGTTTTAATGTGGAGTCTGAAACCATGTCAAAGAACTCTTCATACTCTGCTACCTTAAAAGCCATTGCTCTCTCTTGCATAATTTTAAAACATTATACATTGGTCATTTGAAAAATATGGGTTCATGGATCTATGCTGTTAGGTCTTCCAATGTTAAAAGATTTCATTATATAGTATTAAAAATTACCTCCAGGAGGAGGAGAAAATGACAGCGGAGTAGACTGACGCGTCTGGAGCTTTGTCGCTGGGCAGAGGGAGAGAGAGCGGCTGAGAGTTGCTTTGGGAGTGTTTGTTGGCAAGCTAGGAGTCAGTTGTCCTCCAGGGGAAGGCGGGAAACTGCTGGAAGGGGCTCTCCCGGCCAGGCAGCCCCACTGCCACGGGGTTTTTGTCGGCCGGAGCCACCAGCGCGAACACGGAGCCCGAGCCATCTTGCAGTGGGAGGTGGAGGTCTGCGGCGCTCTGAAGCCTTCTGCTGGGCACCCATCGAGCAGCCAGGGACCCGGGGACCCAGAACTCCGCTCTCCAATCGGCGCAGACACTTGGCGGAATCAGAGATCCACAGAGCACATGGAAAGGTCAGATTGCGCCTGACTTAAGGGGGAGGTGGATGTCTGCCGAGGTCTGAAAGCTGCGGCTGATGGAGGCACCCACAGAGCAGCCAGGACCCAGAGCGCGGCTTCCCAGGCAGCACAGACACGCAGACTGAGGATTCAGAGATCCACACTGCGCGCGCGTGAGCGCGCGGAAGGGTCAGATTTCGCCTGGGCCAGGGTGCGGTCTCCTACCCCCACAGGGCAGAGACGCGGACACTGTGGGAGCCGGGCTGTGGGAAAGCTGCCTCTGGAGAGGTCCGAGGAGGTGGTCAGAGCGTGATCCCTGAGTGTGAAGGCAAACCCTCTGAGCTGTTAACAGAGGAGAGCTCCAGAAAACGACTCTTTTTTTTTTTCTTTTTCTCTGGAGCAGAGGGACAACCTGGGAGTTATTGCAGTGTCCAGGCTGCAAAACCCCCACAAACTGGTTTTGGGAACCACAGAGTAGCAGGATCTGAGCACAGCCTACAGAGGTCCTGTGCTTTGTCTCAGAGATCAACTCCGAAACACTCCCACCCAATGGATGACACACAAATTGACTCTCGCATAACCACAAGAGAATAAAGAGATTAAAACATCAAGAGGGGAACAAAGGGAACTGCAATACCTCCCCTACTGGGAAACAGGAGTGCCAAGCAGAATAATAGTGGAAGTGAAGGACCATTCTATTTTTCTTCTTTTTTTTTCCTTTTTTCTTTTTCTTAATTTTTAATTCTTTATTTTTCATTTTCACATATTTTAATTAAAAGAATATTTTTTTTCTTTCTGCCTCAATTGATTTTACCTTTATAATTACTACATTTTTGTTTTAAACTAGTATTATTAATTACTACTAGTACTTTACCGTTTTGGGGAAAAAAAAGTGTCATTTTGTTTTCTCTTTATTTTATTTCGGGATTAGAGTTCTACATTCTATTTTCATCTTCCCTTTAGCATAATTTTACTCCAACTCAACTCCACCTTTATGCCAACACTTTCCTCCTAACTTTCCCCATTTTGCTGTCTTGTTTCTCTATCCCTTTTCCAACTTTAGATTCTCCCTACTTTTCTCTTTACCGGGTTAAAATTTCACCCCATTTATATATCTAATTTCAAATCCCCTACTACAAGTCCACACAAACCTCTCCCCTCTTGTCTTCACTAGCCAAAAAGTTGTTTTTTCTCTATGTCCTTTTGTTGCTATTTGCCTGAAAAGTGATTATATCGATTTTTTGAAATTTTTTTTGAAAGATTGTTTTAGTTCATTCTATTTGTTTTATTTTGCTTTTTGCTTGTTTTGTTTTCTACCTCTCTTTTCCCTCATCTCCCTCGATACCAGTTGCTATTTGCAATTTGCATCAATCTCTAGGTACTGGTTGCTGGCCTTTATTGGGATTAGTGACTGTTCTATTGAAGTTGTCTCATGACATCTATATTTTGTTCCTCTTTTCTCTCTTATACACTTTCTTTTCTCTCTGACTTTTTTCTCTTCCTCTTTCCTTCTCCTTTTTTTCTTATTTTATTTTATTTTATTGTTCATTTATTTATCTTTTTTTTTCTCACTCTCCCAATTTGATTTTGGCACTTCTTTCTTTTCTTTCTTCCTCATTTTCCTCTTCTTCTTTCTCTATTTACCCCTAATTTGTCCTTCATTGGTGGTCACCTTATTTGTGATTATTAACATCTTGAATACATTTCTACTCAGTGCCTTGTGTGCTGTACCTGGTCGTGTTGTAATTTGTGCCTTTCAATCAATGTAGGAGACAGCACTACATAACCAGACACCCAGAGAAGAAAGACCATGGGCAGAAAAAGAAACAGCCCACAAAAGACAGAAAGGCAGGTTTCACCAGAAAAGGAAGTAAACGAAATAGAACCACAAATAAGCCTACCAGAGAAAGAGTTCAGAGAAATTATCATAATGTGGTTGAAAAGAATGGAAGACAAATTTGACAATATGAGTAAGAGCCAAGAGGTAATGAATAAGAACCTAGAGGAGGTGAAGAAGCATGAAGAAGAAATGCAGAAGAAACTAGAGGAGGTGCAAAATAAACAAGAAGAATTTTATAATGACATTATTGCTATAAAGAACTCAATAGAAAGCATCAAAAGTAGACAAGAAGCAGAGGACCGCATCAGTGAGCTAGAAGACACGGTAGGAAAAAATACCCAAGTACAGCAGCTTCTAGAAAAAAAAGTTAAAAAGCAAGAGGAGAGTCTAAGGGAACTTTGGGATAACATGAAACAAAATAACATCCGCATAATTGGGGTTCCAGAAAGAGTGGAAACTGAACAAGGATTAGAGAACGTGTTTGAAGAAATAATGACAGAAAATTTCCCCAATATAGAAAAGAAAAAACCCACACAAATACAAGAAGCTCACAGAGTCCCAAGCAAAATGAACCCCAACAAACAGACACCGAGGCACATTATAATTAAATTGGCAAACACAAACGACAAAGTAAGAATCTTAAAAGCAGCCAGAGAGAAACAGAAAGTTACCTACAAAGGAACCCCCATAAGACTAGCTACTGACTTCTCAACAGAAACTCGTCAGGCCAGATAAAAATGGAATGAAATATACAAAGTCATGCAAAGGAAGGGTCTGAATCCAAGAATACTGTACCCTGCAAGACGCTCAATCAAAATTGAAGGTGAAATCAAAAGCTTCACAGACAAAAAAGGATTAAGGGAATATATTACCACCAAACCAGCAATGCAAAAAATGTTAAAAGGTCTGCTGTAATAAAAAGAAAGGGGAAGCGAAGAAGGAACTCCGGGGTAAGGACTAAAAATGGCAACAGATAAGTACTTAACAATAATAACTTTAAATGTAAATGGATTAAATGCTCCAATCAAAAGACATAGGGTAACTGATTGGATAAGAAAACATGATCCATATATCCGCTGTCTGCAAGAAACCCATCTTAGGAAAAGAGACATACACAGATTGAGGGTAAAGGGATGGAACGTGGTACTTCAGGCAAATGGAAATGAAAAAAAAGCTGGGGTTGCAATACTTATATCTGACAAATTAGATTTCAAAGTGAAGGACATAACAAGAGATAAAGAAGGCCACTTCATAATACTAAAGGGAACAATCCAACAAGAAGAAATAACTCTGGTAAACATATATGCACCCAATATAGGAGCACTTAAATACATAAAAAAAACTCTTGGAGGATATTAAGGGAGAGATTGACAGCAATACAATCATAGTAGGAGACTTTAATACCCCACTGTCACCATTGGGCAAATCCTCTAAACAAAAAATCAGCAAAGAAACATCAATCTTAAATGACTCACTAGACCAGATGGAATTAATTGACATCTTCAGAACATTTCACCCCAAAGCCACAGAATATACATTCTTCTCCAGTGCACATGGGTCATTTTCCAAGATAGATCATATGTTGGGTTATAAGAAAAGTCTCTTCAAATTCAAGAAGATAGAAATCATATCAAGCATTTTCTTAGACCACAGTGGCATAAAACTGGAAATCAACTATAATAAAAACAATAGAAAGAAATCAAACACATGAAGACTAAACAGCATGCTTTTAAACAACGACTGGTAACCAGAGAGATCAAGGAAGAAATAAAAAACATCATGGCAACAAATGACAATGACAACACAACAATCCAAATTTTATGGGACACAGTGAAAGCAGTCTTGAGAGGGAAGTTCATAGCCCTACAAGCCTACTGCAAAAAACAGGAAATAATTGTAATAAATCACCTAAACCTACAACTCAAAGGGCTAGAACGTGAGCAACAAGAAAACCCCAGGGGACTCAGAAGGAAGGAAATAGTGAAGATCAGAGTGGAGATAAACAACTTGGAGACCAAGGAAACAATTCAAAAGATCAATAAAACAAAGAGCTGGTTCTTTGAAAGGATAAACAAGATTGATGGACCCCTAGCCAGGCTCACCAAGAAGCAAAGAGAGAAGACCCAAATAAACAAAATCAGAAATGAAAGAGGAGAAATAACAACAGACCCTGTGGAAATACAAAGGATTGTTAAAAAATACTATGAACAACTCTATTCTAACAAATTGGACAACCTGCAAGAAATGGACATTTTCCTAGAAAAATATAATCTCCCAAAACTCAATGAGAAGGAAGCCAAACATCTCAATAGTCCAATAACTATGGAAGAAATTGAAGCAGTAATCAAAAAGCTTCCAGCAAATAAAAGCCTGGGTCCAGATGGCTACACAGGAGAGTTTTACCAAACATTCAAGGAAGAATTAAAACCTATCCTCCTCAGACTATTCAAAAACATTCAAGAAGAAGGAATACTACCAAACACCTTCTATGAAGCCAGCATCACCCTAATACCAAAACCAGATAAAGACAACATAATGAAAGAGAATTACAGGCCAATATCTCTCATGAACATAGATGCCAAAATCCTCAACAAAATTCTAGCAAACCGGATCCAGCAGTACATCAGAAAGATCATACACCATGACCAAGCAGGATTCATCCCGGGAATGCAGGGATGGTTCAATATCCGCAAATCAATAAATGTAATACATCACATAAACAAATTGAGAGATAAAAATCACATAGTCATATCAATTGATGCAGAAAAAGCATTTGACAAAATCCAAAATCCTTTCTTGATAAAAACGCTCAGCAAAGTGGCAATAGAAGGATCATACCTCAACATCATAAAAGCCATATATGATAAACCCACAGCTAATATCATACTCAATGGGCAAAAACTAAAACCATTTCCCCTAAGAACAGGAACAAGACAGGGATGCCCACTTTCACCTCTCCTGTTCGACATAGTACTGGAAGTATTAGCCATTGCAATTAAACAAGAAGAAGAAATAAAAGGCATCCAAATTGGAAAAGAAGAAGTAAAGCTGTCTTTATTTGCAGATGACATGATACTGTACATAAAAAACCCAAAGGACTCCATTCCAAAACTAATTGACTTAATTCATGAATTCTGCAATGTAGCAGAATACAAAATTAATGCTAAGAAGTCTGTGGCATTTCTATACACTAACAGTGAAATTATAGAAAGAGAAACTAAAAAAGCAATCCCATTTACCATCACACCAAAAAATTAAGATACCTAGGAATAAACCTAACTAAAGAGGTAAAAGACCTTTATGCAGAAAACTACAGGACACTGAAAAAAGAGATAGAGGAAGATGTTAACAGATGGAAGAGCATACCATGCTCATGGATTGGGAGAATCAACATCATTAAAATGTCCATACTTCCCAAAGCAATCTACAGATTCAATGCACTACCCATTAAAATACCAAGGACATATTTCACAGACCTACAAAGAATTCTTCATAGATTCATCTGGAACAAAAAAAGACCACGGATAGCTACAGCAATTCTGAGAAAAAAGAATAAAGTAGGTGGGATCTCAATACCAGACTTCAAGCTATACTACAAAGCAACTGTTCTCAAAACAGCCTGGTACTGGCACAAGAACAGACATATAGATCAATGGAATAGAATAGAGAACCCAGATATCCACCCAAACCACTATGCTCAATTAATATTTGACAAAGGAGGCATGAACATTCAATGGAACCAAGGTAGCCTCTTCAATAAATGGTGTTGTGAAAATTGGACAGATACATGCAAAAACTTGAAACTGGACCACCAAAAATAAACTCAAAATGGATACAGGACTTAAACATTAGAAGGGAAACCATAAAAATACTAGAGGAATCCACAGGCAGCACAATCTCAGATATATGCCGAAGGAACTTCTTCACTGATACTGCTCCAAAGGCAATGGAAGCTAAAGAAAAAATAAACAAATGGGACTACATCAAAATAAAAAGCTTTTGCACAGCAAAAGAAACCATCAACAAAACAACAAGAAAGATCAATGCATGGGAGAACATATTTGCAAATGCTATCACTGATAAAGGTTTAATCTCCAAAATCTACAACCAACTTATGCAACTTAATAAAAGGAAGATGAAGGATCCATTAAAAAAATGGGCAACGGACCTAAATAGAACCTTTTCAAAAGACGACAGAAGGAAAGCCAAGAGACACATGAAAACATGTTCAAAGTCATTAATCATCCGAGAGATGCAAATCAAAACGACAATGCAATACCATTACACCTGTCAGAATGGCAATCATCAACAAATCAACAAACAACAAGTGTTGGCGAGGATGCGGAGAAAAACGAACCCTTGTGCACTGTTGGTGGGAATGCAGACTGGTGCAGCCACTGTGGAGAACAGTATGGAGTTTCCTCAAAAAACTAAAAATGGATCTCCCATTTGACCCTGTAATACCACTCTTAGGAATTTATCCTACGAAATTACAAACACCAATCAAAAAGGATTTATGCACCCCTATGTTCATAGCAGCATAATTTACAATAGCCACAATTTGGAAACAGCCTAAGTGCCTGTCTGCAGATGAGTGGATCAGAAAAATGTGGTACATCTACACAATGGAATTCTAAGCTGCCATTAAAAAGAAGGAATTCTTACCATTTGCAGCAATCTGGTTGGAACTGGAGAGCCTTATGCTTAGCGAAATAAGCCCGTCAATGAAGGAGAAGCATCACATGATCGCACTCATTGGGGGATAATAAAGAACATTATAAACTGATGAACAAACGGATAGATACAGAGACAGTAAAGCTTCAAACAGACTGTGAAATAACAGCAGGAAGATTAAAGTTAGGTGAGGTAGATAAGAGATCAATCAAAGGACTTGTATCTATGCATATAATCATAACCAATGAACACAGACACTGGGGGGTTGGGGTATGCCTGGGAGGGAGGGGGAGCAATGGGGAGATATGTATAAAAAATTAATAAAAAAATTACCTCCATTATATTGATATTGATTCTGACCATATTAGAAAAGTCTTTTGTTATTGTTGTTAATTCTCACCTGGAGAGAGAATTAATTCACTGATTTCTACAGAGAATTAAAAGGAGGTAAGAGAGAGAGAGAGAGAGAGAGAGAGAGAGAGAGAGAGAGAGAGAGA
>JAAGEH010000392.1:26526615-26610469 GCA_011751065.1 Lasiurus cinereus | reverse complement strand
AGAGAGAGAGAGAGAGAGAGAGAGAGAGAGAGAGAGAGAGAGAGAGAGAAGAGACACATCAGTGCACCCAGACCAGACCGGGGATCAAACTTGCAACCCAGGTATGTGCCTTTCCTGGGAATTGAAACAGTGACCATTCAGTGCAAAAGCCCACATTCTAATTACTGAAAAATAATGGCCAGGTTTAGACAAATTTTTAAGTATTCAGAGTCAACTGGAACAAATTAACCCTGCAGGTTTAATGAATCTTTGCCTCTTGATCACCATGTTGAAAATTCAATGACTCAGGATTTTAAAGCCTAAGTGCTATGACCAGCACACTATTTATTTCAGTCCTGAACTGGTGATTTTAGATGCCAGGAGCCTCTCAAAATTTAAGAAAGTTGAGACAGACTCTGGACTATGCTCTACCTCTTTCTCAACAATTGGCAACACACACTTTGTTTATGGCCCAGACCCAGAACTCAGATAGTCATGGATCTCTCCAACTCTTTACAGTCACTTCTTCCTCATCTGTCAGTGGTAAAAATAATAGTACCTACTTCCTAGGAATAATATAACATTTAAATGGAGTAATGCATCAAGCATGCTCAGCACTTTGGCTGGCACTTAACGAGTAAGTACCCTCTCCCAGTCTGCTATTTTAGGCACGTATGAAAGCAAAGTTAACCATCTTCTCACATTTTTTAAATGTCAGACCGAAAGGAAATTCAACGTTTTCTGCCTTCAAACACTATCTAACAGAAGGAAAGTTCCACCTGGAAAAATGTGTGCTGATGCCAAAAAATGGAGCTGCATAATAGTGTTTAATGATGCCTAGTATAAACAACCAGACTGCAGGTTATATAAACTCTGCTAATTTATTAGGCAAGGAGTGGCAGATAAAGGATCAAGGTTGATTCATTCATGTCTGGGACAAGGAAAAAGTCGTGATTTTCAAGTCTAACCATGTCAAACTATGACGGTTAAATGGGCGAACCTAATGATAATCTCCAAACTAGCAGGCCATGAGCAGGAAGGAGAAGGGCTTGGATGAGCAGGAAAGCACTGGTTTATCCCTGCGCAGAATCTTTCCTTACACACAAGCCCTCCTCAGATAACTATCACCACCCACTCTTGGCTGCAGGTCTAGTTTCTGCAGGCTCTGAGTAGGATGACTCGACCAAATCCTCCAACTAAGCAGGTTTTAACCCATGCGCATTGGGTGAGCTCTTAACAGACACAGACTTCTAAGAAAGGTGTTCATAAAGTGTGTGATTGTCTGTAACAGAAGGAAGAGCAGAGGGTGGACATTTACTCACATGTAATAAAATATTAGAGAGATTATCAATTAGGGAAGTACTGAACTGCAATGAACAGAAAACCCAACTATAATAGCTTTGAAAGAAAGGTTCATTTTTTGACATAATAAAAACTTTCAATGAAAGTAGTTGCTCAGTAAAGTCAACAGCTCAGTAATGCTATGGCTTACATCTCTTTGTACTTATTTTACTCTTTCTCTTAAGGCTGCAAAATAGTTGCTGCAACTCTAACTACCATATTTACATTTAAGTGAGGGTGAAGGAAAAAAAAAAAAAACACTGGCCATAATCTGCCCCCTTTGTTCGGGAAAGAAGCAACATTCCCCAGACCTCCACCCTTCCTTCCCCTGGCTGCCAGCACCAGCTTCCCTCCAGCCCCAGCTTTGCCTGGAATGACATCCAGTCTAATTAGCATATTACCCTTTTATTATTATAGGCTAGTGACCCAGTGCACAAATTTATAATTAGAAGAAATATTTTAATATCACTATTTTTCCTTTCCCTATAATAAAGTGTCAGAGATTAAAGAAAATTAGAAAAATGTATATGGAAGTAATATAAATTTATTAATAAATAAACAATAACAATCTATCTGGATCCTGGGTGCTGGTGAATGGGATTCCTGGATGTCAGGGTGCTGACAAGCTGACCCAATGGCATATTCCCCAAGGGCCTATTCTGCTGGGGGGTCAAGCCGGCCTGGGCTTGGGACACCAGCAGTTTGCAGGCCCACCACACCCTTGATCAGGGTGAATATCCCTGCTGGGGCCATGGTGTTCTGGTCTCTGGACCTCCTGGTGACTGGTTGTTTGGTTGTTCCACATTATGTCATCACAGTCACAGGCTTTTTATTAGTATAGCTTGGCTTAAACTGTGGCATCTGGCCCTGGGACGAATGTGTCATCCCCAGTTATAAGGGAGGCTTAAAAAGTAAGCATCTGAGTTTATTTCCTTATTCCAAAATATTGGATTTTTGTTAGCAAGAAAGTGGGAATAAGTATAATGTAGGAACTAACAGATTCCAAAAAAACTCCATTAGAATCTTCATCATAAACACACTTACCTTCATTATGCAGAGCCACCAACACTAGTGATAAAGTTAATTTGAACAATATATAGTTGTAATGTTGTTGTTGTTCCAAATAATGATGAACATAAATCTTCATTATTCTCCAAACACCAGGATTACTGCCATTTTCTTCCCTTGAAGATCCTTATTACCAGAGGCCCTTGATATTAAAAAGGAACAAAGAAAAGAAAAAATGAAACTGTAATCAGTCACTTTGTCTACTAGCTAGAAATGCTTATCATTTGGGGCAGAAGAATTGAAATAAATGAATGGTTATAAATAAAGTTGAGGGTACATTCATTCAACTGTGATTATTTTTCTTGTTTGGCTAAAAAGAACAACTTAAAGAAAACTGAGCCCCTGGAACTCACCAAAAAATGAAGAAAAACCTATTATAAAATCAGACTTAGACCTGTTATAGCATTTATTTTGCTGGTCTAGCTTCCTAATTTGAGGTCTCTAAGGATGTTCAGGTAAGTGCAGTGCATTTTGCTATTTAGAACCAAAATTTGCAAAATTAAATTTTTAGCAAAACAGGTAGAGGAATACTATACTTCTAAGAGTCCATCAGTACTAAATGTTTCAGTAGTGCCTGGGGCAAGAAGACAAATATTCCCCCACTTCTCAGAGGTTTCTTAAAAGTTTTATAGGAGATAAGCTTAATGTATGCTCTTAAGTATGTGCAACGTTTAATAAAGTTAAGTGAATTTTCCAAAATGAAGGATAAAGAACAACATGTTCAGAAGGTATCAAAATAGATGGTGTAATCTCTTCATTTATATGCAACTATAAATGTGCATATCATTTTGGGATTGAGAAGAAGATTCTTAATCTATGTGGGAATTGGATCCTAGGAGGAGAAGGGAAAGAACAAAGACAACACAACAACAAAAAAATTTCACAAATAGATAGCTAATTGACCTATAGGAATAAGGAGGGAAGGTGAACCATGGTATAAAGAAAGAAGCAGAAGGGATAGATGAAATAATGACACAAAGAAAAGGTGAGGGAGGATAATGTCCCTCATAAAATCAGCAAGTTGTACAAAAAGGAAAGGTGAGCCTGGCTGGTGTTGCTCAGTGGTTTGAGTGTTGACCTATGAACCAGGAGGTCATGGTTCCTTTCAGATCAGGGTACATGCACAGGTTGTAGACTCCATACCCAGTTTGCAGGAGGCAGCCAATTTATGATTCTCTCATTGTTGTTGCTCTCTCCCTCTATCTTCTTCATATATATATATATATATATATATTTTTTTTTTTTTTAAGGATAGTGAGAGATTGACTGTGAGAAGAAAAATCATAATAGAATCATAGAACATCAGAACTGGAAAATCCTAGAAGCCCTCTAGTATGGACCTCTCATTTACAACTGAGATCAGAAAGTTTAAGAGACTATACTAATGTTAAATAGGACAAAGGTCTCAAGATCTGATCCCTTCTAAATGTGATATCTTTCTAAATGTTAAAATGTAGCATAGTATTTTATAGATGCAGCTATAAATGGCATCAGTTGACAGGAACTCAATCAGACGAAAGTAGCCAACTGTAAAGAAGAAATCAACATGTCAGTGCCAGTGTGCAAAAGCAATATTTAGCCCCAACAGAGGCCGATGTGACTAAGTAGTTAGAGCATTGGCCTGCACATAGAAGGGTCACACATTTGATTCCTGGCTAATGGCACATACCTGGGTTTCAGATTCAATCTCTATCCCCAGTCGTGGTATGTGCAGGAAGCAAATAATCAATGTGTTGCTCTCACACTGATGTTTTGAAACCAAAATGTAGGTTGTTTGAGTCCAAGTTTGTTGTCTCTTGAAATCGAAGAATGAAAAAGTCATGGACAAAATTGGTTAGAAGGACCCAAGTTTATTGAGAAAAGCCAGTTCTGGAAATGGTGCAGCTAGGATTCCAGGAGCAGACCAGGATCCAGAGCTGTTTTCCATGTTACAGTCGAGTGTTAAAGTCAATTGCTTCATGCGTAGAGTCCCACATGACTGGGTTGAAGCATATCTCCTGCCAGCAACCCAAGAATCTAGAATGCCAAGGAGAGATTGAGGGTGAAAGGAAGTGCTCAATTTGTAATCTAGGGGGGTGGATACAACCTTGCTAGCTCCTGATTGGTCTTTTCAAAGAATTTTGTCTTAGCACCATTCTTAGAATTGGTTTTTATGTCTTATTGCCTTGTGATTGGTTATCTGCAAGTTGTTTGTCTTAGCAACAATCCATGTATTTTAAAGTTTGTCATTCATGCATGCTCTTCTTTCCATGCCCAGCTGGGTTCCCCAGTTTTACTTCCTCTCCACTCCCCCTATGGTCCTGATTCCTGTCTACCAACCTTCCTTCTGTCTCCTCAGTTTTTCTTTCTCTTTCCTTCCTCCCTCCCTTCCACTCTTTATGAAAAGCAATCAGAAAAAAAAATATCTTTAGGCAAGAATTAACAATAATAAAAATAGGGAGAAGCAGCTGTCAAAGAGAAAAGCTCAATGTTATCACTTTTACTTCGCCTCCACATCTCCTTCCATTTTTGACCAAGATACCTCTAACTTAGTTCTAATAAAGTGGCATTTTCTGAAATCACAGACATCTTCTAATCTTTTTGCCAATAGACTAGTATATTTACTTGCAAAATTCTTAAACTTACGCTTTTGAGATTAAAACACCAAAAATTAAAATTTTTAGTAGACATCAAAAAATTATAATGCACTTTTTAAAAAATACAATTGTAGTGAAGTAATAAGAGATTAACTGGATAGGAAGAAATGAACACCTAGGGAAACCAGTGGAAACAAATTTAATCTCAGACACAATAATTTTTATTTTGTTAATAAAAATCTCTAATTTCACAAACAGGGAGTTAAATATTAATGGAAATTCAACAAAGGGTTATTTATTCCTAGGAGTGAGATATAAAATAGATGCTAATTGGAAGAAACTGAACAAGGGAGACAAGTTGAGAGGCTGCTTTGTTAATACAGTTGTTGCTCACTTATCAAATATAATTTGTAAGTATCTGTAGTATTAATGGCTCTTTATGAGATACAAATTAATGCTTACTTGAATGAGAACAGTGACTACAGAAATAGAAATAGTCCTATGGAATGTGAATAAAATGATTAAACCAGGAAAAAAAGAATCAATGGTTAGTAGTCATTGGATATTCAACTGATACCTAGTAAGTTCTAACAAGATCAATGAGCCATACTGACCTCATTCAGAGACTCCACAGTCTGGCCCCAGAGAAAGAAGAAGCAGAACCACACCCCAAATTCTGGAATAGCTCCAATAAAGTCACAAGACCACTAGCACAGAACTTGGAGGATTTCTGACCCTAACAGAAGAAAGTCATTTGACCCAGTACTGACATTTTTTTCTCAGGCCAGTGGCCAGTGAGCACATCTTCCACTACAGCTCTGTGCAATGAGAACATTCTGATGGGCCATTTATATGATTTTACAAACTCTTCTGATCTTTTTCTATCAGATTCATGACTGACAGCTGCCACATCTTCAATAATTATATTAGAATTTGCTTTAGTGATGTTGATGGCTAGGTCAGCTTCCCTTTTATGTTATACATACCTTTCATACTAAGCATATAAGGAGGTAGGGGCTAAGGTTTTCATCTCAAGCATTAATGGAGTCAATTAAACCACATATTGTGTGAATTAAGTGCTTACACTTAACAGATTAGTTTCCTCCCCTGAAATTCCATGAATACTCTGTATAAATATTATGCATGCAAAGAGTATCATTATACCATTTTGATGTTTGCAGTCTTTTACTTAATAACCCTAAATGATATTTATAGTCTACTAATAGGTAAAGCTGGGCTGGGTGGAGGCGGGGGCAGAAAAAAAGACAGGGGAAATATTTAGAGCTAACACAACAAACTGTCTCAGAGGATAAGCTTTAAGTGGGAGATGTGGCTGAATGTCCACAATCACATACCGTGTCAGTAGTAAGGGCCCTAGAGCTCTGGGGTTACTTTGAAAGGTTTTTGTCATTGGGGTCTTTGCCACTGAATCAAACTGATAAATGGACATAAAACATCCAGAGAAACTTCCAGTTAGTGATACACTTTGCAGACTTTAACTTTCTCCAGAAGAGCTCCAGGGCTATCATTGGGATTCTCAAGCTTCCACCAAAATAATTGAGCAGGGTCTTCCGGCTGAGCTATATCACACTGACTGGTGGAAATAGGAAGCACTGGACCCATGCAAAGAAAGTTGCTTGAATCCATGCAACTCATTATTCTTGTGAAAATCTTACTAAACTAGCCTGTTTTTGTAAACACATCAATGCATGGGGAGAAGAGAAACAGCTGTAATATTGGAAACTGGAAAGCATGTGTGAAATGATTGTAAGGAACAGACCCAGAAAACTCACTTCACAGCCAGCAATGGAAAAAGGCTGAAGTCAACCCAGATTACATTAGAATATCACCAAAGCCTCAGGAGCTTTCATAACAGGCTCTCTTAAAATTGGGAATAGTAACTAAAATAAGGAAGATTGGACAACAATCATCTGAGAAGCACAGAGTCATTAGTCACCTTTTCCTACAGCCCCATGACAACAGGTGACCAAAGTGAGAAAAAGAGAGGGATTCTTTTCAGGCAGTCCAGGTACACTGAAGATCTGATTACTGCATATGGAACAGGGGAGTGTAGGAGACCCCACAAGGCTGCACACAGCCCCCTGCAGCTTCTCTGTCCCTCCCAGTCTGACACTACAGCATTTCAATTGAAATTCTCATGCCTTGAGTTACTGCATCAGTCATAAATCCATCCCAATGCACTATAATTCAGTCCAGGATAACAGAAGACATCATCAAGTTCCATGCCAAAACTAAAGCTCATTTGATATAATTAAGCAACCTACCGCTCATTTATTTGGGGCTTTAAAACCCTCTTAATGGTCCTCTATTTGTCATTGACTTTAGGGGTGGGGTTTGTTTTGGGGGGTGCTTTTCTGTTGTTGTTATTGTAATTATTACATATGTCTTCCATTTTATCCCTTTATGCCCCCTTTCACTCAACCTTTACTCCACTCCAGGCCTTCCCCATACTATTGTCTGTATCCATGGGTTATGCATATATGTATATAAGCTCCCTGGTTTATCTCTTCCTATCCCCCCATACCCCTCCCAAGGGCAAGCATTTTAAAGGACCTAAGTAGACCTATGATGTAGCCTTGAATCCTCAGAATGTATCACCAATTTCCACTAACCAAGCAAGTTGTTAAGGCCAGACCCAATTCAAGGGGAAGGAGCTAGACCATTCCTCTTGCTATGAGGCATGAATGTGGAGGCAAGGAAGTTTTTGGTCACCCAGCTGTAGAGACTATCTGCCTCACAGTCTATCTCCATTATTGGCTGACATCTCTAAAGGAGAAGAACCTGGTTTTAGATCTTGCAGCCTGGAGAGGCGAGGGAGCACAGCCATACCTTCAAATGCAAAGAAGTGTGTCTCATTTTATACCTACCATAAAATGTGTCTCTTCTAAACTCATGTGATCCAGAAGGCCACTCTAAGCTGCCCTTCCTTTGCATCAAAACTAGAACCTGGAGAGGAACAATTTATCCCGACACACTGTCTTGGATGAATTCATGTTGGGAAATGGTGACTCTCATTTTAGGGGAAGATGAAGAAACTAATCTAGAAGAGACATTTTTATTTTCTGTATCTATTGTAAGCTAAGTAACAGCTCTCCCCAATATGTCTGCTTTCTAATTCCTAAAGCTTGTGAAAGTTTCCTCATCTAAAAGGGACTTTGCAGATGTGATGGAATTAAGGAGCCCTTGATGGGAAGATTATGCTCTAAGCCAAAGAATACAGGTGGATTTCCCTGTAGAGGCTTCAGAGAAACCTGCCCTGCTAGCGCCCTGAATTCAGCCCAGTGAGAGGACTTGGAGCTCTGGCCTTCAGAATTGTTAGAGAATAAGTTTGTATTGTTTTAAAGCACTACATCTCTGGTAAATTGTTAGAAAAGCTACAGGAAATTGACACAGTATCCCATAAGATTTTTTTTTTTAATTTACAGTTCTGAATGAATCCAGACAAGAGCCTAGAGCTTCCATTCTGTCCTAGAATTAAGTTTCATTCCTTCAACAAAATACCTTTTTTGTGTTTGGGTCTCATGTACTTCATTCTGGAAATCTATCTCTATCCATGAACTATGTAGAGCAAGAAAGCCTCAAGAACACAGGAGATCAGTATTCTAAAATTAATAGAGTTAATAATTAATAAATCATAATCACAATAATAACAGTAAACATTTATTGAATTGTATGTGCCAGGTACTATTCTAAGGGCTTACTGTGAAAAACCGTGTAATAACTCTGTGAGGAAGGCAGAAGTCGGGCACCCAGCAGGTGTGGGCATGTTTCTCATCTCCACGCCCTTCTTCACATTAGGAGGTGGCAGCATTGCCCAGGAGCTGAGTGTGAGCTCTAGGCTCAGTCTGCTGGGTGGGAGCCACACTGTAACTTCTGGGGGGCCAATCTCGTCATCTCTCTGTGTGTCTGTTCTCTCTTCTGTGAAATGGGATGATAGAGTATTTACAACATGGAATCATTTGAGGATTAAATGTGCTCACACATTTGAAGCACAGTGTGTGGACATGGTAAATAGTTGCTAATACTACTTATGATCTTTGTGTACAGATGGTGTGAATGGGTGTGTATTTGTGTAGAGGGCAGATCATCAGTGAATGGATTTATTATTGAACCTTTGTCTCATTTTCTTTATCTGAAAAGCAGGAATAAATATTCTGCCTTCCTCATTGATTTATTTGCCAAATTCTTTCATTGGCTGCTAGTTTGGGATGACTCAATTCAATTTCTGTCTAAATTACTACATAAATGAGCTATAAAACTTCAGTTCAATTGGTTTATATCACACAAATACAGATAGTTAACCAGATGTTGAAACTAATAAACATCGACATTGGATAATCTCATCATCAATACAAATGATAAGAGGAAAAGATTCATTGTAAGGACTATACAAAATGCATTGTTAGCCACCTTGAGGAGTGGAAGAGAGGCACCCCGGCTGCTGCCCCAAGGCACATGAATATGGCTAAAACTAATGTCAGCCTAGAGTTTTGATATGAGCCACACAGATTTGTCATTAGCCACACACCTCCTTTGCTTCAAATCTTTGGTACAAAGTCTTTGATTCTGCCGCCTCACCTCCTTCTTCTCAGTTAAGTGTCAAATTTAAATTACTGTCTGTCACTGCACTATTTTAATGCTATTTTGTAATTATCTCCTATTTCTTTCCAATTCTGGGCTGCAAGCCCTTACTTGACAGGATTCAAGTCTTATAGCTATACTATCTGGCATATATTTTGTGCTAAAAATATTGTTGGTTGAATAAAAGAAGGGCCCTTTATAAAACCACCAACAAATATAAAAGTGTAGAAAATGAAGCATGCATTTAAACACATTCATCTTTTCCTTAAAAGTCCTGATTGAAAAGGGAACTCTGTGCAGTCTGACTGTAGCAGGTGCTGTCCATGAATACAGCAGTGGGATAATGCCACTGATCCCAGACTCTGTGCTTTCATTCCTGGGCTCGCTTGAGATCCCCGCTGTCACTCACCCCACTGTCTGCTGGGCAGCATGCTTGGGTAGTGGTCAATTTGTAGCTGCAGGCCTGCATTGCACAAACTGTGGGCTCCTGGTGCTTATGTCAACATGGAGGCCTTTACCAAGCTAATGATTTCATGTACTTTCCTCTTCCTTGACAATTAGAGCTCCAGTGTGGCATATTTGTGTTTTAGATGAAAGGTTGGAGACACCAAGAGAGAGTCACCCTTGCTATATCATTAGCTGCTAATTAACTTGCATTATTTCCAAATAGCTTTTGATTAAAGACTTTAAAGCAGTGACAGTAGAGAACAAGGTCTAAGTGTTCAAAAATCAAACAAAAGACATGCTGTCCACAACAGTCACACCTTGGGGCTCGCTGCCAGAAAAGTAAACCCATCAAAGACCAGCCACCACTCCAGATCATCTGCAAAAGTATCTAAATCAAGAGCACTGCAAAATCCCCTGAGGTGTCTACAATAGAGGCTCAGAATTACTTACCAAAGAGCCTACAAGAAGCTCTGTTTGCCTCAGCAGAGAATATAGGTAATAATAAAGCATGTACTCTTTGGCAAGACAAACTCTCAAACACCTCCTCCAGGATATTGCTGTCCAAGAGCTACAGGTTACAAACTGGAACATGCATCATGTTGTACCTTCAGCCTTTACCTGTTGCTTTTCATGTTTCCCTCCCCTCAACCTATTCCTGGCCTTCTCCCCTGCTGCCCCAGTCCCATGCACTCCTCGTTACCTCTTCTCTCCTCACACATTTTATTGAGATCACAGGCTGCAACTGATATCAATAATTACATCTAATGTAAAAATAATAGCTTTACCCAGATCAGCAGAGTTGGTAATAAAAGAAAGTCTTAGCTTCTGGGTAGAGGAGAAGGCGGACACAGGGCATCTTTCTGTTGAAAATCATTGGTTTAGAGCAATGGTTCTCAACCTTCCTAATGCCGCAAATCCTTAATACAGTTCCTCATGTTGTGGTGACCTCAATCATGAAATTATTTTCGTTGCTACTTCATAACTGTAATTTTGCTACTGTTATGAATCATAATGTAAATATCTGTGTTTTCCGATGGTCTTAGGCAACCCCTGTGAAAGGGTCGTTTGAACCCCAAAGGGGTCGCGACCCCCAGGTTGAGAACCACTGGTTTAGAGGCAAGTAATTTGTGGGTAAGAAGCAGGAACCCTGTAACTTTAAATTGTATATTAATGAAATTCAACCCAAACCTTGCAAATTTATTACCAACTCACCAACATGGAATGGAGTTATCTCTGCTTCTGCTGGGACCTGTTCTAAAGCCTCTTCATTTCATTCCGCACCTACTGAGTTACTCCTCTGTAACAAGCACTGTGCTAGGCACTGAAGATGAAAACATAAGAAAGACATATGCCTTCTTTCAGGTTGCTCGGGTCTAGGTGGGTCTACTTGCAGGGTTAAAAGAGTAATCTTGCTGCACAAATTAAGTTAATGAGGTCAAGGAAAATAGTCTCTACCTCCATCTCCAACAGAAATTTAGAACCTATTTTCCCTGGTTTGCTTCCAATTCAGATCTTCCCTGGTCCCATGTAGTGACAGCATTTCTGAATATTAAGTCAATCATAGACAGCTTCCTTAAGCTGGGTGGATTTTCTTATGGCAGACTTTCTTCCCTAATTTTGCCCCACTTTGATCCATAAACAGTATAAATATATTTAAATTTTCTTGAAATAATATTAAACAAAAACTCAAGAGCCATCTTATTTCCAAACATATTTGGTCTCAGTCTTAAATGTCATCAATAAGTCACCAGGTACACACAGTTTACTAACAAATGCACAAGATTTGGCTAAGTGAGATCAAGAAAATTAAAATAAAACTGTGAATGAAGAATCAAAGGTAGAAAATTGTTCCAAAAAGAGTGAATAATTGGTGATGTTCAAATCTATTTAACCTAAATTGGCAATATTTATTCAAGGCTCATATAATTATCTACCATGAGAATCATGGAAAACTTAACACAAGGAGGTAATAAAACCTGGATGGAGGCATTTTGATCCTTCTTTTTGGTTGTTATTCTTAATTGTTGTTTGTTGGTGAGCTGGTAATAAATTTGCAATCTTGGGTTGAATTTCATTAATATGTAACTTAAAGGTAAAGGATTCTTGTTTCTCATTCACAATTTATTTGCCTCTAAACCAGTGATTTTCAACTGAGTGATTGCAACCCCAGTGACACTGAATGATGTATGGACAAATTTTTGCCTTAACAGCTTGAGAACAGAAGTGTGAGGGCACATCTGGCATCTAGTGTGTGGAGACCAGGGATATTTCTAAAACATCTTATATGTACCTAGAACAGTCCCCACAACAAAATATTGCACAGCCCAAAATGTCAACAGTGCCACCGTTTTGCAACCTGCTTTAAAGAAATCCATTAAACATGCACAGTGTGTTCTAATCACACTGTGTGACACTTTGCCTATCCCACAACTCCACCTTTTCTGTATCACCCAGTTATGTTCACTAGGTGTCCCTTAAGAAAGTAACCAGTACAAGGCCAACTACACAATGCCTTAGGTCTGGCCCGTTTTCAGCTTCTCTTCCTTAGAACTGTGACTTTGCCTGTTGATAAGGATACCAGAGTTAGCAGCACACTCCCATGAGCCTCATTAGCCCTTCTAACCCTTACATGTTTACAAGGGACCTTAAGCAGAGTAGGACAATTTTTTTTTAATTTACTTGAAAGGTTTGGAGAAATAAGTGGAATGTTCTAACTAGCAATACATGCTTGGCTCTGTATGCCTAGGTGGGCAGGTCTAATCATACTAGACCAGCCATGTATGATGTAAATGGACCCTTTCTGAAGAGCACCTGCAACTTGACACACTCATTGTCTCCTGGTTAGAGTCTCTCTATGCATAGATCACCATAATTACATTTGGGGATTACTAACCTGGTCATACAAGACCAAAGATGGGTGTCTGACCCAAAGGTGGTTCAGAAGGGAGCTTGAGACATGAGTTTTTAATACAAATGATTGGTTGGCAAGAACTACATGTTCTTTGGGCTGGAGTATTTATACTACATATAAACAAGGACACAAATAGTTGAAAAGCACAAATAAGGCAATGGACAAAATCCATGAATGGCATGGGTATCAGCAAGTAGAAACATGATGCAAAAAGAAGACAAATCTGTTACACATGCTTATGAATCCCCAGTGTGTAGAATTATCACTGGTTCATAGGTGGGTGTTTAGTAAATATATGTTTAAAGACTGACTTAAGAACAAGGAGTCATGCATAACTAGTAGTAGCAGGAGACACCAAAGAGGAGCTCCTGACAACATAGTGATGGAGACCTAATATAGTACATTGAAGACACTACAGCTGAGTGAATGTCAAGGTACTTGATCCATAGAGGTATCATACTATATAGCATCCATTTTTACCAAGACCAGGCAAGGCCTCTGTAGAGGCTGCTTCCTATTTCTTACCTGTGGAATTTCAAACAGAATGACAGGGACTTACTTAGGTACTCTGTCTCTTAAAATGTAAAAAAGATCCATGAGACCTTGTCAAAATGAGAAGGACACAGAGCCCCTAAACCTGGGAATATTTTAAAATGGATGGAGGGCCATGGGACTGGAGGACTAAAAAATATATAAACTCTGTGGTTAATCTCCAGGACATTTTGACTTTCCTTCTAGTTCATGACTTGGATTAATAATGGGACATAATCTTTTAGTGGAACTAGAAGAAGAAAAAATGTTTTCCAGATGATTCATTCCTTCCCCAGCTGCTACCACATAATGCCTATTGCCAGATCCAATACAAGATTTTCTGTACTTCTTCCAGCATGATATAAACAGGAATAAGGATTGCATGAGCCTTATCTCAGCTGAGACCTGGGACAGAACAAAACTCTGTGCCCAGCCCCCTCCTTAATGAATTACTCTATCATCAAAGCATGATTTAGTCTGGAGCCCTGAACCTACAGCAAACATTAGATAATAATTAACCTATTAATAAGAGATGTAAGTGTTATTTTTACATTATATAAACCTAGAAAAAAGCTGACTTAATTCTGACTTAGTAAAATGACCAAGATTATATACATATATATGTATATATATATATATATATGTATATTTATAGCAACAGCTCACCTACTTATGTATTTAACAGTGCTCAAATTAGCAGCACATATCTACTCTCATAGCTTTTTGTGGCATCTGATGGACATATATGATGTAGGTAAGAGTCACTTCTGTAAACAAATGCATTTCTTTTTTCTCTTAGAAACATCTCAAAATCTATTCCAAATGCTATGCAAACCAAGGCTGTAAGGACAATACAAATTCAACACAAGTTGCAATGACTACAGTTTGATACTGAGTTGACATTTGCTTGTTCCTCTTTTGGGTTTTCTTTAATGAGTGGATAGATGGGAAACACAGGCACAATACAATGCAAATATGATTGTTATTATAGTAAGGTTTTAAATTAAAAATTCACTACTCAATGTCCACATGGGAACTAACTTAAAGAGAATGAGGAAGAAGAAGACAAAGAATATTGTTTTGTTTTCAGAAAAAAATCTTTGTTTTTCCTTTAGATTCAATAGTCCTGACAATTATATAAATTAGATAGTATGCCTATTTTACTGATTGGGTTATTGAGATCAGAATACTCATGATCACAAAACATTTTCTAGTTAATTCAAGAATGAAGCCAAAATTTTATTATTTTAATTTTAGTACCATGACCTAAATACATATATTTCATTATCTGAGTAGGTTAAATAATACAAGAAAGAAAGAAAGAAAGAAAGAAAGAAAGAAAGAAAGAGAGAGAGAGAGAAACATAGCTACTAACTCAAAATTATTAATATAGGAGTTTTATTTCTGGCTCTGATGTTTCAATCCAACTTCATAGACAGTAATAGACAATAACCAAGTCAACAGAAACTTGAAGGGGAAAGATCTCAGAAAAACAACCAAATGAACTCTATATTCCTCTTTGCTCTCTCCTTAAAGCTATATCCTAAACAACACCAGAAAAAAAACATAAAGCAGCTTTAACCAGGTGTCAAAGATAGAAAAGATGGAAATGCAGCCCAGGAATACCAAGGCAGCAGTACTGAAGAATGCAAGACTTTGGAGACATAGGAATCACAGATCAGTAAGCACAATATTCTGCATTGCTTTTCACCTTGAGGTGCCTGTCAGTTCCTAATCTATGTGCAAGGATAAATCAAGAAGCCAATAAGAGAGTGTTGGCTACGAGTCCACAAAACAGCAAAGCTTTCAGAAAACTCATGGTACCAGAGACAATAGAGAAACACCTGAAGATTAATATGCTGGTAATAAAAGAAAACTAGAAATAGACTAGCCCACATAAAGAATTAAAGCATCTCAATCCCTATTGGATCAAGGTGATCTTCCCTTTTGTAACTAACTGTCTGTTAAAAGGAAAGTAAATTTTCTGTGAGAAAAGACATTATCATTTATAAAATCTACAATTTTATATGCAATATTCAATCATAAATTATCAGGTATGTTAATAAACAGAATCAAATGAATGAAAACTCGAAGAAAAGTGTAGACAATGGCAACAAACATACACGTGATCTAGGTCTTGTTATCAGATAGAATTTTTAAATAACTACGGCTAATCAAGAGAATAGATAACAAAGATGGGAAACATATTTTAAAATTTGTGAAAAATAATGAAAAATCTAGAAATTAAAAATATAATTATTAAAATTAAGAATTCAAGGATGTGCTCAATGATAAACTAAAGAGAACCAGTACAGAGAATTAATGAATTGGAAAACTGGTTAGTAGATTGAAACAAAGAGAGAAACAACTCTGGAAAAGACATATAAGAGCATGGGAAGTACATGACAGTGTAATAGTAGTTTAAAGAAGAGAGAGAGATAAAGCACCAGAAGCCATGTTTGAAGAGATATTGGACAAGAATTTTTCCAAAATGGTCAAAACATTAATCCATAAAGATGAGTGGATCAGATGTGTGGTACATCTACATAATGGAATTCTATGCTGCCATTAAAAAGAAGGAATTCTTACCATTTGCAACAACCTGGATGGAACTGGAGAACCTTATGCTTAGTGAAATAAGCCAGTCAATGAAGGAGAAGCACCACATGATCTCACTTATTTGTGGATAATAAAGAACATTGTAAACTGATGAACAAAAGGATAGATACAGAGGCAGTAAAGCATCAAACAGACTTTCAAATTATAGCAGAAAGATTAAGGAGAGGTGGGGTAGATAAGAGATCAATCAATGGACTTGTATACCTGCATAGAAGCATAACCAATGAACATAGACACTGGGGGGTTGGGGTATGCCTGGGAGGGAGGGTGGCAATGGGGAGATATGTATACATGTAACACAATAAAAAAAAGGAAAAATGTAAAAGAGAAATTCTACAAAATTGAAACAGGTAAATCCAAAGGTGGGGAGGGACTTTTAGATTCATCAGAGTTACATCAAGCTAAAAACATCATAGTCAACATGCTGAAAACTAAAAACAAAGATAAATCTTAAAAGTAGCCAGAAATGAAAGGCTATATGAATAATAAAGAGGGAGATATGTCACATTCAGAATAGCAACAATTACAACTGTAGGTGTAAGAAAGAAACAATGGAATCCAGAAGATGATGGAATTATCTTTGAAATGCTAGAAGAAAATACTTACCAAATTCAAAATCTAGCAAAATATCTTTTTAAGTGAAGGTCAGATAAGGTATGTAGTCAAATCTATTGCTATATAGCAAGATAGCATAGCAGAGAAAGTTTTAAATATTTGTTTAAAACATTATTTGTGCAATTCATGTTTATTTCTAATGTGTATGGTATCTCCCACTAGGCTATAGACCTGCAAGGACACAGACAGGGTCAGAAAACAGATTATTTTTAAGAGCAACCAACTAATGCATCTCATGTTTTTTCTTATTCCAATTCACAACTTCCACCTTTGTCTTCAAATATATAAAAAGTGGTGCCTATAAAACTATATATGTGTGTGTGTGTGTGTGTGTGTGTATAACCCTAATATGCAAATAGACCAAACGGTAGATCAACTAAACAGCCAGTCTCTATGACATGTGCTGACCACCAGGGGACATGCATGAAACATGGCAGGCATCAGCCTCAGTGGGATGGTGGAGCAGGTGAGGGGGGTAAGAGGAAGTGGTAGGCGCCAGATCAAGGCCCGACATTGGTTTCTGTCATAGGATGAGCCTCTGGTGGTTACTGAAAATTCTTTGCTCCCATGTGCCATGGTCCCACTGGGTGTTTACACCTGCTGCCAGAGCAGGCCCTGCTCCCACCTGCAGCCAGCACTGGGGACACTGGTTGTACCTGCTGCTGGCACCTTGTGCTGGTCCTGTTCACTCGACACCATCAGCAGGTGCAAGCAGTGGCAGCTGCCAGCCTGATTGTCCCCTGAAGACTTCTCCACCTCCCCCTACTCCTGAGGGGTGATGAGGCAGCAGCCATCCCTCGGACCTGCTGCTGGCACTGGCCCTAATTGCTCCACACCTTCAGGGGGTGCAAGTGGTAGCTGTGGTATTGGGGCTGCCCACAGACAGGGGATCAGGGCTGCAACATGAGGAGCCAGATGGGGGTATGGAGAATGGGCTGAGAATGCCCCTTTGCCCACCACAGCCTCAAAGCCCACAGTTCCTTTCAAGGTGCACTAATTCATGCACTGGGCCCCTGGTATCTCTATATAAGTAAACTTCTATGTTAATTGAAAAGCATGAGAAAAACTAATTTAAAGATCTTACTCTGGTACCACACAGCAGCTGAGGAAGAAAGGGGCATTCATTGTCTTTCTGCATTATGTTCCTAATCTTCCTGCACTGAACAGAAAATGTTCAAGTATGAGGTGTGGAGCTAAATAGAGGCATCAATAACTTTCTTGAGATGCATTGCCTGCTGAAGGTACTTTGAGACTACAGGTGCTACATTAGCACCTGTCCTTGATAATGTCCACAGAGTGTGAATAGAAGATTGCAGGCCTTTGGCATCAGACAAATCTTTCAGTCATCTTTTCACAGCCATCACTTTCCAGCTGAATGATCTTAATCAAAGCACTTAACGTATTTGCATCTTATTTTCTCCCTCTTTTAAATGGGAATACTAACACCTATCTCAAAGATCTATGAGGATTAAATTAGATAATGAGTATAAGTTCCAAATACAGTTCCTGACTCATAGTTGGCACTCAAAATAAGCGGTATTGTTTTTATTAAATTTGTATATTGGTCTTTCAGGTAGAAGAAAAGTACTAAATGGCAAAGTACTAAGTGGAAAAAAGTTTGTAAGCCCATTGTCTCGCAAAGATGAAGAATGGGGCTGGGTACCAACAAAGTAACATGGTACTTATGCATGCTGATTGCCCTCTTCAACAAGCTGTGAAATCTGATTGTCTTAGAGTAGTAGCCACCAGTAAAAATAAGCACACTACTGAGAATTTATAGAAAAATGCATTTAATTAAGTGCCATCTGAGCCACCCACATTGTGAACAAGGATTCTGGCAACAAAGGGGTTGTTATAGCCAAGTTCCTGCCAAATATTAATTTCCTAGTTATTGTAGTGTGTGTGTGTGTGTGTGTGTGTGTGTGTGTGTGTGTATCTGTGTGTGTGTTTCTTTTCTGACAGAGGCCTGAACAAAGAGTTCCATGTGGAGTGAGAAAGCCTGGTCACCATTGACCGAAAGTCTACCAAAGTCCAAAAATATTTCCCCCAGAGGGAAAAATGGCAGCAGAATAGATGGACGCGTCTGGAGCTTTGTCGCTGGGCAGAGGGAGAGAGAGCAGCTGAGAGTCACACGGGGAGTGTTTGTTGGCAAGTTAAGAGTCAGTTTTCCTCCAGGAGAACGCGGGGAACTGCTGGACGGGGCTCTCCCGGCCAGGCAGCCCCACTGCCACGGGGTTTTTGTCGGCCGGAGCCACCAGCGCTAACGCGGAGACCCAGCCATCTTGCAGAGGGAGGTGGATATCTGCGGTGGTCTGAAATGTGCGGCTGGCTGAAACGCCCACCGAACAGCCGGAGACCCAGAACACTGCTCTCCAATCGGCACAGACACGAGGCGGATTCAGAGATCCACACGGCACACAGAAACGTCAGATTTCGCCTGGGTTAAGGTGAGGTCTCCTGCCCCCTCAGAACAGAGACACGCACACTGTGGGAGCCGGGCTGCAGGAAAGCTGCCTCTGGAGAGGTCCATGGAGGTGGGCAGGGTGTGATCCCTAAGTGTGGAGGCAAATTCTCAGAGCTGTTGACAGAGGGGAGCTCTGGAAAACGACTCCTTTTTTATCTGAGGCAGAGGGACAGCCTGGGAGTTATTATGGTGTCCTGGCTGCAAAATCCCCACAAATCGGCTTTGAGAACCACAGAGTAGCAGGATCTGAGCACAGCCTAGAGAGGTCCTGTGCTTTGTCTCAGAGGTCAATTCCGAAACACTGGCACCCAGTGGATGATGCACAAATTTACTCTCGCATAACCACAAAAAAATAAAGAGATTAAAACACCAACAGTGGAACACAGATAACTGCAGTACCTTCCATACTGGGAAACAGGAATGCCAAGCAGAATAATAGTGGAAGTGAATGGCCATTCTATTTTTTTTTATTTTTTTATTTTTCTTTTTCATTTTTACATATTTTAATTAAAAGACTATTTTTTTTCTTTCCACCTCAATTGATTTTACCTTTTTAATTATTACATTTTTGTTTTCAAGTAGTATTTTACCTTTTTGGAAAAAAAAGTGTCATTTTGTTTTCTCTTTATTTTACTTCGGGATCAGACTTCTACATTCTATTTTCATCTTTCCTTTAGCATAATTTTACTCCAACTCAACTCTACCTTTATGCCAACACTTTCCTTCTAACTTTCCCCACTATGTTGTCTTGTTTCTCTTTCCCTTTTCCAACTTTAGATTCTCCCTATTCTTTCTCTTTACCTGGTTAAAATTTCACCCCACTTATATGTCTAATTTCAAATTCCCTACTACAAGTCCATACAAACCTCTCTCCTCTTGTCCTCACTAGCCAAAAAGTTGTTTTTACTCTATGTCTTTTTGTTGCTATTTGCCTGAAAAGTAATTATATTGATTTCTTGAAATTTTTGTGAGATTGTTTTAGTTTATCTACTTGTTTTATTTTGCTTTTTGCTTGATTTGTTTTTTACCTCTCTTTTCCCTCATCTCCCTTGATACCAGTTGCTATTTGCAGATTGTATTAATCTCTAGGTACTGGTTGCTGGCCTTTATTGGGATTAGTGACTGTTCAATTGGAGTTTTCTCCTGACATCTATATTTTGTTCCCCTTTTCTCTCTTATCCACTTTCTTTTCTCTCTGACTTTGTTTCTCTTTCTCTTTACCTTTTCTTCTTCTCCTTTATTTTATTTTATTTTTAGTTCATTTATTTATTTATTTATTTTCTCCCTCTACCAATTTGATTTTGGCACTTCTTTCCTTTTTTTTCCGTCAATTACCTCTTCCTCTTTCTCTATTTACCCCTAATTTGTCTTTCATTGGTGGTCATCTTATTGGTGATTATTAACATCGTGAATACATTTCTGTTCAGTGCCTTCTGTGCTGTGCCAGGTCGTGTTGTAGTTTGTGCCTTTGAATCAATGTAGGAGAGAGAACTACATAACCAGACACCCAGAAAAGAAAGACCATGGGCAGAAGAAGAAACAGCCCGCATACGACAGTTAGGCAGGTATCACCAGAGAAGGAAGTAAACGAAATAAAAGCAGAAATAAGCCTGCCAGAGAAAGAGTTCAGAGAAATGATCATAAGGTGGATGAAAAGAATGGAAGACAAATTCAACATTGTGAATAAGAGCCAAGAGGAAATGAAGAAGACCCAAGAGGAAATGAAGAAGAAGCAAGACGAAATGCAGAAGCAGCAAGAAGAAATGCAAAAGAAGCAAGAAGAAATGCAGAAGAACCTAAAAGAAATGCAGTATAATCAAGAAGAAATGAAAAATGACATCACTGCTATAAAGAACTCAATAGAAAGCATCAAAAGTAGACTAGAAGAAGCAGAGGACCGCATCAGTGAGCTAGAAGACACAGTAGGAAAAAATACCCAAGTACAGCAGCTTCTAGAAAAAAAAGTTAAAAAGGAAGAAGAGAGCCTAAGGGAACTTTAGGAAAACATGAAACAAAACATCATCCGCATAATTGGGGTTCCAGAAAGAGTGGAAACTGAACAAGGATTAGAGAAACTGTTTCAAGAAATAATGACAGAAAATTTCCCCAATATAGGAAAGAAAAAACCGACACAAATCCAAGAAGCTCACAGAGTCCTGAGAAAATGAACCCCAACAAACCGACACCAAGGCACATTATAATTAAATTGCCAAACACAAACGACAAAGTAAGAATCTTAAAAGCAGCCAGAGAGAAACAGAAAGTTACCTACAAAGGAACCCCCATAAGACTAGCTACTGATTTCTCAACAGAAACTCATCAGGCCAGAAGGGAATGGAATGAAACAGACAAAGTCATGCAAAGGAAGGGTCTGAATCCAAGAATACTGTACACTGCAAGACTGTCAATCAAAATTGAAGATGAAATCAGAAGCTTCAGAGACAAAAAAGGACTAAGGGAATATATTACCACCAAACCAGCAATGCAAGAAATATTAAAGGGTCTGCTGTAATAAAAAGAAAGAGCAAGTGAAGAGGAACTCAGGGGTAAGGACTAAAAATGGCAACAGATAATTACTTATCAATAATAACTTTGGGGGAGGAAAAAATGGCGGTGGAATAGATGGACGCATCTGGAGCTTTTTCACTGGGCAGAGGGAGAGAGAGCAGCTCAGAGTCACACGAGGAGTGTTTGTTAGCAAGTTAAGAGTCAATTATCCTCCAGGAGAAGGCGGGGAACTGCTGGACTGGGCTCTCCTGGCCAGGCAGCCTTTCTGCCACGGGGTTTTTGTCGGCCGGAGCCACCAGTGCGAACACGGAGACCGCACCATCTTGCAGAGGGAGGTGGATGTCTGCGGTGGTCGGAAAGCTTCAGTTGGCTGAAACACCCACCTAACAGCCGTAGACCAAGAACACCTCTCTCCAATTGGCACAGACACGCGGCAGTTACAGAGATCCACACGGTACATGGAAAGGTCAGATTTAGCCTGGGATAAGGTGAGGTCTCCTGCCCTTCAGAACAGAGACACACACACTGTAGGAGCCAGGCTGTGGGAAAGCTGCCTCTGGAGAGGTCCGCGGAGGTGGGCAGGGTGTGATCCCTAAGTGTGGGGGCAAACTCTCAGAGCTGTTGACAGAGGGGAGCTCTGGAAAAGGACTCGATTTTTATCTGAGGCAGAGGTACAGCCGGGGAGTTATGACAGTGTCCCAGCAGCAAAATCCCCACAAACCAGCTTTGAGAACCACAGAGTAGCAATAATAACTTTAAATGAAAAAGGATGAAATGCTCCAATCAAAATACATAGGGTAACCGACTGGATAAGAAAACATGATACACATATCTGCTGTCTGCAAAAAAACCCACCTCAGGAGAAGAGATGCCCATAGATAGAGGGTGAAGGGATGGAAGATGGTATTTCAGGTAAATGGAAATGAAAAAAAAGCTGGGGTTGCAATACATGTATCTTACAAATTAGATCTCAAATTGAAGGACATAAAAAGAGATAAAGAAGGCCACTTCATAATACTAAAGGAAACAATCCAACAAGAAGAAATAATTCTGGTAAACATATATGTACCCAATATAGGAGCACATAAATACATAAAAAAACTCTTGGAGAATATTAAGGGAGAGATTGACAACAATACAATCATAGTAGGAGACTTTAATACCCCACTGTCACCGTTAGACAAATCCTCTAAACAAAAAATCTGCAAAGGAACAACAATCCTAAATGACACACTAGATCAGATGGAATTAATTGACATCTTCAGAACATTTCACCCCAAAGCCACAGAATATACATTCTTCTCCAGGGCACATGGGTCATTTTCAAAGATAGATCATATCTTGGGTCATAAGAAAAGTCTCTTCAAATTCAAGATGATAGAATTTTCTCAGACCACAGTGGCATAAAACTGGAAATCAACTATAATAAAAACAATAGAAAGAAATCAAACACATGGAGACTAAACAGCATGCTATTAAACAATGACTGGGTAACCAGAGAGATCAAGGAAGAAATAAAAAACATCATGGCAACAAATGACAATGACAACACAACAATAAAAAATTTATGAGACACAGTGAAAGCAGTCTTGAGAGGGAAGTTCATAGCCCTACAAGCCTACTGCAAAAACAGGAAACAATGGTAATAAATTACCTAACCCTACAACTCAAAGAGCTAGAACAAGAGCAACAAGAAATGCCCAGTGTAAGCAGAAGGAAGGAAGTGAAGATCAGAGCAGAGATAAACAACTTGGAGACCAAAGAAACAATTCAAAGATCAACAAAACAAAGAGCTGGTTCTTTGAAAGGATAAACAAGATTGATGGACCTCTAGCCAGGCTCACCAAGAAGCAAAGAGAGAAGACCCAAATAAACAAAATAAATGTGAAAGAGGAGAAATAACAATAGACCCTGTGGAAATACAAAGGATTGTTAAAAAATACTGTGAACAACTCTATTCCAACAAATTGGACAACCTGCAAGAAATGGACATTTTCCTATAAAAATATAACTTTCCAAAACTCAATGAGGAAGAATCTAAACATCTCAATAGTACAATAACTATGGAAGAAATTGAAGCAGTCATCAAAAAGCTTCCAGCAAATAAAAGCCTGGGACCAGATGGCTACACAGGAGAGTTTTACCAAACATTAAAGAAGAATTATAACCTATCTTCCTCCAACTATTCAAAAACATTCAAGAAGAAGGAACACTTCCAAACACATTCTATGAAGCCAGCATCACACTAATACCAAAACCAGATAAAGACAACACAATGAAAGAGAATTACAGGACAATATCTCTCATGAACATAGATGCCAAAATCCTCAACAAAATTCTTGCAAATCGGATCCAGCAGTACATCAGAAAGATCATACACTATGCCCAAGTAGGATTCATCCCAGGAATGCAGGGATGGTACAATATCCACATATCAATAAACATGATACATCACATAAACAAATTGAGAGACAAAAATCACATAGTCATATCAATTGATGCAGAAAAAGCATTTGACAAAATCCAACACCCTTTCTTTATAAAAATTCTCAGCAAAGTGGGAATAGAAGGAGCATATCTCAACATCATAAAAGCCATATATGATAAACCCACAGCTAACATCATACTCAATGGGCAAAATCTAAAACCATTTCCCCTAAGAACAGGAACAAGACAGAGATGCCCACTCTTACCTCTCCTGTTAGACATAGTACTGGAAGTATTAGCCATTGCAATTAGACAAGAACAAGAAATAAAAGGCATCGAAATTGTAAAGGAAGAAGTAAAGCTCTCCTTATTTGCAGATGAAATGATACTGTACAGAAAAAACCCGAAGGACTCCATCCCAAAACTAATTGACTTAATTAATGAATTTGGCAATGTAGCAGGATACAAAATTAATGCTAAGAAGTCTGTGGCATTTCTATACACTAATATTAAAATTACAGAAAGAGAGACTAAAAAAGCAATCCCATTTACCATCGCACCAAAAAATTTAAGGTACCTAGGAATAAACCTAACTAAAGAGGTAAAAGACCTATATGTAGAAATCTATAGGACAGTGAAAAAAGAGGTAGAGGAAGATGTTAACAGATGGAAGAGCATAACATGCTCATGGACTGGGAGAATGAACATCATTAAAATGTCCATACCACCCAAAGCATTCTATGGATTCAATGCACTACCCATTAAAATACCAAAGACATATTTCACAACCTGGAAAGAATTCTTCATAGATTCATCTGGAACAAAAACAAGACCACAAATAGCTACAGCAATTCAGAGAAAGAAGAAAAAAGTAGGTGGGATCTCAATACCAGATTTCAAGCTATACTACAAAGCAACTGTTCTCAAAACAGCCTGGTACTGACACAAGAACAGACATATAGACCAATGGAATAAAATAGAGAACCCAGATATCCACCCAAACCACTATGCTCAACGAATATTTGACAAAGGAGACATGAACATTTAATGGAGCCAAGATTGCCTCTTCAATAAATGGTGTTGGGAAAATTGGACAGATACGTGCAAAAAAAATGAAACTTTACCACCAACTTACACTAAATACAAAAATAAACTCAAAATGGATACAGTACTTAAACATTAGATAAAAATACTTGAGGAATCCACAGGCAGCACAATCTCAGATATATGCCGGAAGAACTTCTTCACTGATACTGCTCCAAAGGCAATGAAGCTAAAGAAAAAATAAACAAATGGGACAACATCAAAATAAAAAGCTTTTGCACAGCAAAAGAAACCATCAACAAAACAACAAGAAAGATCACTGAACATATTTGCAAATGTTATCACTGATAAAGGTTTAATCTCCAAAATCTACAGCCAACTTATAAACTTAATGAAAGGAAGATAAACAATGCAATAAAAAAAAATGGGCAACGGACCTAAATAGAACCTTTTCGAAAGACGACGAAGGAAGGTCAAGAAACATATGAAAACATGTTCAAAATCACTAATCATCTGATAAATGCAAATCAAAAGGACAATGCGATACCATCTTACACCTGTCAGAATGGCAATAATCAACAAATCAACAAACAACAAGTGTTGGCGAGGATGCGGAGAAAAAGGAACCCTTGTGCACTGTCGGTGGGAATGCAGACTGGTGCAGCCACTGTGGAGAACAGTATGGCTTTTCCTCAAAAAACTAAAAATGGATCTCCCATTTGACCCTTTAATCCCACTCTTAGGAATTTATCCTAAGAAACTAGAAACACCAATCAAAAAGGATTTATTCACCCCTATATTCATAGCAGCACAGTTTAGAATAGCTACATTTTGGAAACAGCGTAGGTGCCCGGCAGCAGATGAGTGGATCAGAAAACTGTGGTCCATCTACACAATGGAATTCTATGCTGCCATTAAAAAGAAGGAATTCTTACCATTTGCAGCAACCTAGTTGGAACTGGAGAGCCTTATGTTTAGTGAAATAAGCTAGTCAATGAAGGAGAAGCATCACATGATCTCACTCATTTGTGGATAATAAAGAATATTATAAACTGATGAACAGAAGGATAGATACTGAGGCAGTAAAGCTTCAAACAGACTGTGAAATTACAGCAGGAAGATTAAAGTTAGGTGAGGTAGATAAGAGATCAACCAAAGAACTTGTATGCATGCATATAAGCATAACCAATGAACATAGACACTGGGGGTTTGGGTTATGCCTGGGAGGGAGGGGGGGCAATGCAGAGATATCTATAAAAAATTAATAAAAAAAACTATTTCCCCTGAAAGGAGAAAGGGAGTTAGTACTACAGGCAAATTTAAAGTAGGAAACGATGGTGATTAAACCTTTGGGTAAATTCTTTGAGAATGCCAATTAGATTTGTTAATCTTTGAATGTCCTTCAGTGTGGGGCTTTTGAAAAGTACAACATTATCATTAAGTGCTGGTGGGACTGTATTAGACTGATCACTAGAAAATACATTAGGTACCCAGTACCATAAACAACCATAACCAATCTATTAAGAACCTGTATGTTTCAATCACTTTAAGCACTTCACATGTATTATAAATTTTAATCTTTGCAACCACCCTATGACAACTTTATTTCACCCTCAATTTTTAGGTGCAGAAACCCAGTCTCAAAGGCAAAAAGTTTGCTTGTTATCATAGTTCTAGTCAATAACAGAGGTACCTCAAAACAATGTTGTCTGAATCCACAGGACAGTCTATGTAACAAAAAAAAAAACAAAAAAAGGAGAGAGAATCCAAGATGGCGGCATAGGTAAACACCGACACTGCTGCCTCGCACAACAATTTCAAAACTACAACTAAAAGACAGAACAGACATCATCCAGAACCACAGGAAACCTGGCTGAGTGGAAGTTCTACAGCTAGAAAGAAAGAGAGGGGCTCACAGAAACCCAGAGGAGCTGCAAAAAGCTGAGGTACAGAGACGCGCCTGCTGAGAGAGCGGGTGCCACAGTAGCTGGCTGGCTTTCTCTGGCGGGAGGGAAACGGAGAATCCCAACGGCATTGAACCCCTTATCTTACGACACTAAACCCCAGATCCAGCCGAAACTCATATGGGGGGAGTTTGGACTGTGAAAAGGGAGAGGTGCATGAAAATTTAGGGGAGTCGCAAAACATCAGAGGTCTAGTGGTGTGCACTGCACTGCTCAGAGGACAGATTGCTGATTGTGCCGCTGGCTTTAGCGAGTGGGCAGGAGACAGACCCTCCTAACTGTGCCACTTCTGACTCCACTAAGCCCCTGTTTTGGGCGAAACCCTGAGGACCTAGACTCGTGTGGTCCTGGTGCGCAGGGGAGCCGGAAAGGTAGCGGTCTAGAGTCACTGCGGGCACGCGCGCACAAGGACTGCTCCAGCGATTACCCAGTCACGTGAGACTCAGGGGCCATGGAGGGCGGGGCCGACTGGAAGGCAAGGCGGTCCCTTAAGCCCTGAGACTCCACCCATCCCAAGCTCAACTGAGGCTTCTTTGGTTTTGCAAGTCTGGTATCAGAAGGCTGAATTCAATACAGAAATTTCCCCGGTATAGTGAAAATGCCGAGACAAAGGAAGGGATCACAAACAAAAGAAATGGAGGGAAAAAAACACGACTGGATATAGAGTTCAAAACCACGCTTATAAGGTTTTTCAAGAATATGCTAGAAAAGATGGATAAATTTATCAAGTCCCAAGAGGAGATGCAAAAGGACCAACTAGAGATGCAAAAGATCCAACTAGAGATGATGGATAAATTTAGCTAGTCCCAAGAGGAGATGAAAAAGGACCAATTAGAGATACTGACTGAAATAAAAAATATTATACAGAGTCCTAACAGCAGACTAGAGGAAGGCAAGAATCAGTCAAAAATTTGAAATATAAAGAAGCAGAAAACACTCAACTGGAAAAGCAAGAAGAGAAAAGAATCCCAAAATGTGAAGATAATGTAAGGAGACTCTGGGACAGCGTCAAGCGTACCAACATCAGAATTGTGGGGGTGCCAGAAGAAGAGACAAAGCAAGATACTGAAAACCTATTTAAAGAAATATTGACTGAAAACTTCCCACATCTGGTAAAAGAAATATACTTACAGATCCAGGAAGCACACAGAACCCCATATAAAAGGAATCCAAAGAGGACCACACCAAGCCACATCATAATTAAAATACCAAGGGCAAAAGACAAAAAGAGAATATTAAAAGCAGCAAGAGAAAAACAGTTCATTACCTACAAGGGAGCACCCATACAACTGTCAGCTGATTTCTCAACAGAAACGATGCAGGCCAATCGGGAGTGGCAAAAAATATTCAACGTGATGAATAGCAAGAACCTACAACCAAGAATAATCTATCCAGCAAAGCTATCATTCAGAATTGAAGGGCAGATAAAGATCATCACAGAGAAGAAAAAGCTAAAGGAGTTCATCAACTCCAAACCAGTATTATATGAAATGCTGAAAGGTACTCTTTTAGAAGAGGAAGAAGAAAAAGGTAAAAGCCAAAACATTATGAACAACAAATACACATCTATCAACAAGTGATTCTAAAAATAAAGTTAATTAAAAATTTGATCAACAGAATAAGCTGGTGAATATAATAGAATCAGAAGCACAGAAAGGGAGTGGACTGATCATTCTCAGGGAGAACGTGGTGAGGGGTGTACAGGGAGAGACTGGACAAAAATCATACACCTATGGATGAGGTCAATGGGAAGGAGGTAAAGGCAGAGGGAAGGGTGAGAGCTGGGTGGAGGAGTGCTATGGAGGGGAAAAAACAGAAACAAATGTAATAATCTGAATAATAAAGATTTAATTAAAAAAATAAAAACTTCAGTGTCCTGGGATTAAAAGTAAAAACATTCCAAAAAGTCCCTGAGGTTCAAGTGTTTAACTCAGCCCCCTATTTCCATTAGAAGGGCAGAGTTCACATGTATATCTTTTTACAGCTTATTTTCTTCTTAGCTTGTAGAAAAATGTAGCATGTGCAAGTTGCTATTATAAATGAAAAACTTTTCAAGTAATTGTCAAATTTTCTTCTAGATGTCAGATGTAATGACAAAGAGATACAATAAAAGAGGTCTTGTTTTCATAACTTTTTACAAATAGAAAATAATGGAATAGAAACATTCAAAGTACTTAAATACCAGATACAAGTGCAAATTTGTCCAATAAGCATGACCTGCCTCCATCAAGTCTAGAACTATCATCTATAAACTGAAGACCCTGTATCACTCATAAATATCTCTCCTGAGTTGCAACTCCATATGTCCAGTTAGCTTCCAGACAACTACAGTTATATGTCACAAGCAGTTCAAATCGTTTAGTCCAAATATGTTCTTTATTTAGTACCCTCTACTCCAGTGAATAGCCCAGGTATTCTCACAGTCATTAAAGTTAGAGACCCAAGAGCAATTTTTGACTTCTCTCTCTCTCTTTCTCTCTTGACATCCAAGTTCTGCCAGTTTAATCTTTGTATATTTCCTGATTTCATTTATCTCTCTCTTTCCATTCCCAGTACCATTCTTGGTTCAGTTTATTTTCTTTCCTGAAATAAACAAAGCCTCTCTGTCATTCTCCCTGTAGTATTGCTCTGACATACACATCCTTCCCTGTATCCATAGTAATCTTTATAAAATTTAATCTGGTCCTATCATCTCATTAGGAAAGAGCTTTAACTTTTTCTCTAAACACTTCTGTAAAATATCCAAAATTTCTCGCATGCCATGCAATATTCTTCATAATCTGTGTCAGCTTCTTATCTCTCCTTGTTTGACTCTTAACATTTCTACTTTGTCCTACTATAATCCAATCAAAGTAAATTCTATACCTTATCTCAAACTATAGCCCCAGTGCATAAAATCCATGCATGGGTGGTGGTGATAAGGGTGTGTGTTCCTCAGCCCAGCCTGCACCTTCTCCAACTTGGGAATCTGGGACCCCTGGAGGGAAACAAGCAGTCAGACAACCCTCTTAAATTCAGGACTGCTGGCTCCCAACCACTTGCTTGCCTGCCTGATTGCCCCTGACCACTTCTGCCTTCCAGCCTGATCTATGTCTAACTGCTCCCCTGCCAGACCAATTGCCCCCAATTACCCTCTCCTGAAGGCCTGGTTCCTCCCAATTTCCTTCCCCTGCAGGGCACGTTCCTCCCAACTGCCCTCCCCTTCAGGCCTGGTCCCCTCCAACTGCTCTCCGCTGCAGGCCTGGTTCCCACCAAGTGCCCTCCTCCGTCAGCTCAGTCATTCCTAACTGCCCTCCCCTGCAGGCCTTATCACCCACAACTGCCCTCCCTTTCAGGCCTGATCCGTCCCAACTGCCCTCCCCTGTCGACCATCTTGTGTCCACATGGAAGTAGCCAACTTTGACCACATGGGAGTGGCCATCTTGTGTTTTGGAGTGATGGTCAATTTGCATATTATCTCTTTATTATATAGGATTGTTGTACTCTTACCTCTAGCAGTTTTCAAAAGGTTGACCTTTCAGAAACAAACAAACTAAACAATAGAAGTTCTTTCATCACTTTCTTATTCATTGCCTGCTAACCCCTTTCTACTCCTATCTCTGGTAACATTTTTCCAGGAAATTTGAACTTAACATCCATCTTTTGCCCTCTCATAATATTCTGTGCTCAGTCATGGTACTTATCTAATTGGCTTATGATAATCTTCCCAACTATGGTATAAACTTCTAAACAATAGGAATCTATTAAAAATAATAAATGGTCAGTAAAAGTGTGGTCAATAACATTTTGAATTTGTTCCATCAATTTATTAAAATCATTTCAATTAATTGGAATTGCTAGGGTTAGTGATATTCAAAGTTTATGTTTTGATTCAAAACTAGCTTTCCCAATTGTAGATGTTCCTCATCAATATGTTGCCCAGTGTTCATTTATAAGAGTTTAAACTGCACAACACTGTTCAAAACTGAAAAACATTAAATGTTACTGATTTTTACTCTGTGGGTGTGATATTGCAAAGAAAGTATTCTTCTATCACTGTTTGGGACAATCATCATATGTGCTTAATCCTTACTCGTCATTTGTATTACTTCATGTTCTTTTTTCCAGTTTCCTTGGATTATAGTGCTTCTGTTGTTGGTTTCTAAGAACTTGTTTATGACTAAAGATGTTAACCATTTCTCATGCATTGCAAATGAAATACCTTGTTTTTTATTACCATTTTACTGTAATGTTTTAGTTTTTGTTTGTAATAATGTTGTATATTAAATATAATCATGTTCTGCTTTTAAAAAATTAAGTTAGAAATACAAGAGAAGAATTTCTTTTCAGACACATTTTAGCAACTATAAAACAAAGATAATTTTATATATTTTCAGGATTCATGACTTCAACAGGGAAATAAGAAGAATAAAAAAATCCTGATTTCAAAGACTTAACTAAAATTAAAATAAAATTAGATACATAGATGGTCAATAGACATGTGAAAAGTTGCTCAACATCACTAATAATCAGAAAAATGCAAATCAAAAGCACAATAAGGTATCACCTCACATCTGTCAGAATAGCTGTCATCAATAAATCAACAAAAAAGTTTTGGCAAGAATTTGCATTCTCACCTCATGTTCTGTTGGTGAGAATGCAAACTGATGTAACCACTATGGAAAAAAGTATGAAATTTTCACAAAACATTAAAAATGACACTTTCTGGTGAATCATCAATTCCACTTCTATAAATATGTCCAAAGAAACCCAAAACACTAATTTGAAAGAATATATGCATCTCCATGTTCATTACAACATTTTTTACAATAGTCAAGATATGGAAGCAACCCAAATGCCCACCAATGTATGAATCATGGGGTGGGAGGCAGCTGTGGTACATATACACAAGGAAATACTAGTTGGCCATGAAAAATGAAATGTTACATTTTGCAACAGCATGGATGGACTAGAAGATATTATACTAAGTGAAATAAGAAAATCAGACATCTAAATACAAACATTTATATATGTAATCTAAAGAACAAAATTAATAAACAAAGGAAATAAAAACAATACAAAGAATAGATGGTTGACAGAGGGGCAGGATTGGGTGAATGGGATGAAAAAAGTGAAGGGCTTAAGAAGGACAAATTAACAGTTGCAAAATAGTCACAGAGATGTAAATTACAGCACAGGGAATATAGTTAATAATATCATGATAACAATGTATAGGGTGGGACAAATGTGGATTTAGTTGTGAGTATGTGAAACACAGAGTTTATTCTATATTATTGTTAATTCATTGTTGTATTATTTTCTATATGAACAATTGTAAACTTATTTTTGCTTCACCATTTATGGGGACAGGTGGATACTTAAAATATCAGTGGAAAAACTTTGTAAACTATATGCTTGTGTCACAACTATGCTGTATACCTGAAACTAATACAAAATAATATTGAATGTAAACTAAAATTGAAAGAAAATAAATACAAAATAAAAGAAAGACCAAAATTTAAGTATTTAATTTTCTAAAGACACGAATGATTCATTCATTGACTGGTTGATTAACTGTTAAATAGATAATAAGTAAGTGAAAGAGAGAAAGACAGATGATGGCTAGATGAATAGATTGATTCATAGAAAAACAATAATTAGAAAGATAGATGACAGATAATAGATAGATGGATGGATAGACAGACAGATAGATAAATAGATGACACATAGAAAAGGAAGGGAGAAGAGTGGGGAAAAGGAGATAAAAAAGGAAAGAGCCTTGGAGCATCAGCCCACAGACTGAGGGGGTCACAGTTTGGATTCCCAGTCATAGGTGCATACATGATATTCAAGTTCGATTCTTCACTCTGATCAGGGTGTATGCAAGAGGCAACCATTCAAAATTTCTCTCTCTCTTTCTTACCACCAAGTTTCTGTCACTATTGTAAGCACAGGATGGTGTGCTGGACCTCAATGTGGCTGCAGATACTTTAACTGAGAGGCAAAAAAATAATAATTTATTATATCACCAACATCTTGGAGGGGATTGACCTGATTGAAAAAAGTAAAAACAACAACAACAAAAAACCAGCTACAATGGAAAGGTGTGGTTGCTGATTTTTATTCTAAGAAGTCCTAGAGAAATTCTTTTAAAATTATTAAAGAAAACCATTGTTTTATAACCTGTTTAAGCTTGACTTCTTAGTCAAGATCTTAAAGCCAAGTCAGAGGACCTAGAACTGAAGGAATAACAACTTGATCAGCAGAACTACTAGCTGCAGCAAAACATCAAAAATGGGATGGATGACTCCATTAATAATAGGTTTTGTTATGTAACTTATGAGGATATCTGCAATTGCTTTAACAGTGACACAATTTGGGCCATTCAAGCACCTTCTAGTACAGAACTGGAGGTCCCTAGTCCAGAAATGGTCAGAATGGACAAACGAAGTACCAGATTAATCAAGAATCATTCAGGCCCCATACATGTGCTGCTTATAAGTAAAGAGTCCAGTTCACTCAGCCTGTGATTTTTCCTGTCCCCCGCACTGGACAACCTCATGCAGCCCTTCTCTTGGCCCTCCATTCCTGAGGCTCTGCAGAAGCCCAGCCCCTCAAATCAGAGGCCCTTGGACAACCTACCTCTGAAAGGGGCCAGAGCCTCCAGCACATACTGCCATAGACTCAGTTTCACATAGATTAGTGTGAATATCATTAATGAGTTAATGTCTTCTGATGTGTTCTCTCTTCTGTGACTCTCCCTCCCCAACAGATGACTACAGCTTTAATTTATATGGTAATGAAGTAGTGTGTGACCTTTTTGATGTCCAGATACTAATTTATTAGATTCTAAGAAAACTTGGGACTATTATCTACCTATAACTGGGTAACATTGTAAACTTCTTAATAATCTAAGTTTTTATAATGAATATAACACCTGTTTAGTTTGTTGATTCTGAAGTTTCATTCCCTAATACTTTCTTATTTCACAAACTTCAATCATGAAAACTGTATCTTAGAGAAGATAGAGAAGTATGTGAGCATATTAAAGAGCCACATGGAAGACATAAAAAAAAAACAGCCCTAAATTTGAGAGAAAAGTGCCTCAAAACTTGAAGTATTTCTATGGTATGTGAGAGGAAAGCAATAATATACACTGACATTATCTAAAATTATCAGACTACTTATTGTGCAAACAAATACACTTTTGAGAAGGAAAGGGAAATAATTACCTTGAAACTGTAAGCATAAATTGAGGTTACCCAGGGTTAATTATGGCATATGATGAGGTAAGCATTTGCTCCCAAAGCTTAGCAAGTTTAAACTCAGGACAAGAAAGTATGTGGTACCATCAGAGACAGTTGGCACTATCAAATTCCTATACTTAAAGAGATGACCTACGGCTCTTTTGGAAAACCCAGCTATTCAAAACCTGAGTACTCTATTAAAAAGACATGGTTGGTGCAAGATAGTTTTACTTACTTGCAATAAGTAAAGGATAGAGGGGATTCATATCTAGAGCTCTGCTTCCCAGAAGGGCTAACCATTGCTTACATATACTATTTAGTCAATTATACATTGATTTCTTCTCTACATTTGGCTACACTTATCAGATGAGTTCCTGTTAAGTTCATCCTGTTTACATCTGATTTGCAAAACATTGCTGCATATTTTAACATTTAGCAAGAATAACATTTAGAAATAACATTTAGAATTGCCCAGACATTGAGACCCTCCTCATTCTACTACTAAAGTAAAAGATTTGTGGAAGAATGAATGAGCTCTGGTAAGACAGTTATATCTTAAGAGTTACTTTTGGGAGGTCATGCCTTAAACCAGCCATTTTCAACCTTTTCATCTCATGGCACATATAAACTAACTACTAAAATTCTGTTGCATATCAAATATATATTAGCTTAAGCAACCTTTACAACTGGTTAACCAAGCAACCAGTTGCTATGATGATACACTGACCACCAGGGGGCAGATGCTTAATGCAGGAGCTGCTCCCTGATGGTCAGTGCACTCCCACAGCCAACCTCCTGCAGTTCCTCCTGTCTCCCCCTCTTCTGGCCAGCCCAAATCAACCCTAATCACCCCTGATTGCCAGGCTGAGAGACTCCACCTGAGCATGAATTCATGCACCAGGCCACCAATATATTATAATTCTTGCTGATCTGACCAAAAAGTAGGTATAATTTTTATTTATGCACCATACAGCTATTGTTTTGTTGGCTGTTGTCATTTTTTTTTTTTAATTTGACAATCTACGGGAAAAGAGGTCAGTGCCTCTGACTAAATAGTCAGGCATTTCCTGTTTTAAAAATTCCTGCAGCACACCAGTTAAAAGTCACTGCTATAGACCAAGCATAACAAGAGTGAAGATGTCAGGCCCCTTCTGAGGCCATGGGAAGCTAGACTTTCAGGACAGCCCTCAAGTTGCAATTCTGATAGCTTCCTTTTGACTAAATATTGGCAAGTTCTCTGCCAGGTGGAATCCACCCATACTCTGTAAGATTTACCCAAATGGATCAAAATATTAATGGTTTCCATCAAAATATTATATGATTGCAGGGCAGGAGGAATAGGGAAACTGAGATAGGGAAGTTAAAACAAGGCCAAACAGTATGGGCAACTTTCAGCCAGCTTGTGACTAACCAACTATTATCTTCCCCAGCCAAGAACACTAAAGCAAATGGTTAAAAAACTTACCTAATGAGAGAACACAGAAAGGAAGGGGAGAAAGGGAAAAGAAATTGTACTCCCTAAGCAAAGAAACCAGCAGTCTAAAGGTTTGGCAAGATAAAGTTGCAGGTGCTTCTCATGAATTCTGGGAAGGCCACAATAAAGTTAAAAAAAAACAAACACTGAGGATGTATGGAGGACTTGAGAATTAATCTGAACCAAAATATTCAGCAAAGGAATTTTGAAATCTATAGACAAGAAATTATACAATGCCTCAGACCCCCACCTAACCTACTCCTCAGAGGAGCTGAGAGCCTGTCTGCCCTTCATAAGCCAGATGTATAGGTTTGTTTGCTTTGCTTTTTCAATAAAGATGCATGCTTTAATAAATTGTCTTTTCACAATGCAATCAAGATATCTCATATAAATTCATATTTATGAGAAGACCAAGATCAATGTTGGAAACAACCCTCTACCACTGACTCAGGGGTCTGTCTGGTAATACCTCTCTGGTGTTATTGAGAAGTGCCTATAACAGAAAGATACTATTTTGAAAGATAAGAAACAAGTCTCATGAAACCTTAAAAGTGTTCTGGTGAGAAATTTTGATCCAAGGGCATAGTGTGAAAGGACACTGGAGGTGTTGGTAACTAGAGTGTCTACTTCAACAAGTCTCTGTTCATATAGATAATTAGATTATCACAGAGCCTGACTTCATGTTATGACCCAATTGAAATTCAGACCTAAACCTGTCCTGGATCATGTGATAAACCATATGAGCCTGGAGCTCAGTTGTCACTACCTTTTCAAATACAGGCATCTTAATTAAAAAATTATAAGCTCAACTTTTGCCAAGGATTCAGATAAAATATCAAAAGAAAGGTGTCTTTCTTTCAGATGAAGGGCAGGTCAAATATTTAGTAATGGGGCACAAATCACTCAGAGTGGGCTCCTGAGGTCTGAATCTAAGACTGACCAAGAGGTGGCACATCCTCAGCCATGGGAACTTCCCTATTTTTAAGAGAAATTGCACCAAGCTGATGACCATATGTAAAACAAGCTTCTTCCCTCCACTGTTGAAGTTTGTCACTGAAAACAGGCCTGTCCCAGCATGTGAGGAAAAACATGCAGAGCATGTTGAGCTCAGATATGAATCTGAATGTTGTGGAAAATAGCCAAAAAAGTGGCATATTGTCAGCCACTAATAATACTTTTGATCCCTCTGTTCCTTTTAGATAAATGAGAAAAAGAACTCAATCTTGGCTCTCAGCAGGAAAATAATTTAACATAGGAGCATCTACATTCATATAAACAAAAAAGTTCAGTGCCTGGTAATTAATGCAGGAAAAGAATGTCAGATTTGTTAATGTCAAATGTAGTCTTGGAATGACAAAATTGGTAAATGTCAACCTTGAAGTCAAGAAAAAATAATGCTTTTCCAGCAATAATTTGATAGTGATGCAACGTTTTTCAAAATTTGGGTATTTAACAAACAGACTTTTATAAAATGTATAATTAACACATAACAGCTGTTGATTATGATTGGAATATTGACAAGACAAAGAAGTGAATTTAGTTTATCTTCAGTGCTCTCAATTTTTATTTTCTCTATCTTTATCTACAGAAGGACCACATCTTGGGAACTTAGTCAAATCTAAGCAGAACCAGGGACAACCAACAGAGAAGGTTTAATGAGAAGTCTCACACAAACCTCCCTTCACCTTGGTGCCTAGAATTCAGACTTTTCAAAGATTCGGGTGTACATGCTCCTTCAGGAAGCTCAGTGAGTTCCAAACAAGATAGACCCAAAGAGATCCATCCCAAACACATCATAATTAAAATGGCAGTTTAAACACAAAGAGAGAGTCTTAAAAGCTACAAGAGAAAGGCAGTTAGTTTCCTACCAGGGAGCTCTGATAAGACTGTCAGATGATTTCTCAACAGAAACATTTCAGTCCAGAGGGATTGGAATAAAATATTCAAAGTGATGAAAAGCAAGGACCTAAAATCAAGACTACTTTACCCAGAAGATATAAATTGAAGAAGATATAAATGGATTTCCAGACAAAAAGAAGTTAAAGGAGTTCATTACCACCTAACAGTTTCAAAAGAAATGTTAAAAGGTCTTCTTTGATAAGAAGGAGGAGGAGGAGGAGGAGAAAGAAAAGGAAAAGGAGGAAGAAGAGGAGGAGGTTGGAGGAGCATAGATATAAAGATTAAAATGACAATAAATATATACCTGTCGATAATCAATTTAAATATAAATGGCTTAACTGCTCCAATCAAAAGACATGAGGTAGCTGAAGAGATAAGAAAATAATACCTATATATATGCTGTCTTCAAGAGACCCACCTTAGTATGAAAGATACACACAGTCTAAAAGTAAAGAGATGGAAAAAAAAATGTCATAAATGGAAAGGGGGAAAAAATGCTGGGGTAACAATACTTATATCTGAAAAAAATGGACTTTAGAACCAAGGCTATAGTAAGAGACAAAAAAGAACACTAGATAATGATAAAGGGAGCAATGCAACAAGAGGCTATAAGCCTTGTAAACATTTATGTATTCAATATAATAGCACCTAAATTCTGTAAAGTAAATCTTAATGGACGTAAGGGAGAGATTGACATTTTATTTGACCATAAAGTATGAAATCACAGGAATAAAAACTGAAAAACACACAAAGACATGGAAGCCAAATAACATCTTTCTAAACAAAGAATGGATTAACAATGAGATCAAGAAAGAAATCAAAAGATGCATTGAAACAGATGAAAATGAGAACACAACAATCCAAAATCTGTGGAACATAAGGAAAGCAGACTTAAGAGGGAAATTCATAACATTACAGGATTACCTCAAGAAAGAAGAAAAAGCCCAAATAAACAAGCTAATTTTGCATTTATAGGAACTTGAAAAATAACAACAAACAAGGCCCAAAGTGAGTAGAAGGAAGGACATAATAAAGATCAGAGCAGACATAAACAAAATAGAGTCTAAAAAATCAATAGAAAAGATCATTGGAACCAATAGCTGGTTCTTTGAAAGGGTAAACAAGATTCACAAACCTTTAACAGAGTCATGAAGAAAAAAAGAAAGAGGACCCAAATAAATAAAATCATAAATGAAAGATGAGAAGTAACAACTGACACCAAAGAAATACAAAGGATTATATAAAAATATTGAAAACAACTATATGACAACCAATTGGACAGTTGGGATGAAATGGATAAATTCCTAGAAATATACAATCTTCCAAAAATGAATCAGTAAGAATCAGAGAATCTGAATATACAAATTACAAGTGAATTAAAATAGTAATAAAAAAAACTCCCAACAACCAAAAGCCCTGGATCAAATGGTTTCACAGGTGAATTTTACCAAACATTCCGAGGAGAATTAACACCTACACTTCTTAAACTATTACAAAAAAATTCAAAAGGAAGGAAGACCCCTCAAGTTCATTTTATGAGACTACATTATACTAATTCCAAAACCAGATAAAGACACTACAAAGAAATAAAAGTATAGGCCAATATCCCTGATGAACACAGATGGTAAAATCCTCAACAAAGTGTTAGCAAAAGGAATCCAGCAATACATTAAAAACATCAAACACCATGATCAAGTGGGATTTATTTTGGGGATGCAAGGTTGGTACAATAACCATTAATCAATAAATGTGATATACTACATAAGGAAAATAAAAAATAAAAACTACATGATCATATCAATAGATACAGGAAAAGCATTTGATAAAATTCAGCACCCACTAGATCGAGAAACCAAGATGGCGACATAGGTAAACACCTAACTGCTGCCTCACACAACAATTTCCAAAACTACAACTAAAAGTCAAAATAGACATCTTCCAGAACAACAGGAAGGCTGACTGAGTGGAAATTCTACAACTAGAAAAAAAGAGAAAAGCACCCTGAGATGTACAGGATCTGTGGAAGGCAGAGGTATGGGGTCACAGGCACAGAGAGGGCTGGCAACTGAGTACGCGGGGGATTTCTCAATCAGGAGTGAGACTAAAGCTCCCCACTGCTCTGACCCCCAGTTCTGGGCAAGACTCTGAGGACCCAGACTCATAGTAGGAGAAACTGAACTGTCTGGCAGCAGGCAAAACTCTAAGGCAGCTTTCTCTCAGAGGTGCTTGCAGTGATTACCATGGGACACTGAGAACCAGGGGCCTCTTAGGGCAGGGCTAATGAGAAGCCATTGCTGTTTGCCTTGTCCCATTGCTGTGATTCTGCCCCACGAAGCCATAGCTGTTTGCTTTGTTCTGAGACTCTCCCCCAACCAAGCTGAGCATAGAGGCTTTTGTATATGAATGGCCTGGTTCAGTGGTCAGCAAACTCATTAGCCAACAGAGCCACCACTGGCCTGGTCTTTTGAATTTGAAACTCACCTACAGCTAAGTCAGGGAGACCCAGAACAACCAAAAGAAGGCCCAAGGCCCTACAGCAGCTTGCATTGCTTCACTGCTGGGCCTCATTTAGGCACCTCCAAAACCCAAACAAAGAAGAGAAATCTACAGATCTCTCCATAGTTCCTGATGGGTTGCCTCAGGCAGAGGCTAAATTAGCACCTCCTTGGAGATCCAAGAGCAAGTGTACACAAGGATCAGAGTGGAACCATTCAGATTACAACTCCTCAGATCCATAAGGGACACACTCAGGAGGAAGACTCAGTGAGCATCAAAGCCCCACTGAAGCAAGTCTTGCCTCATAAGGATATCTCCAGCACAGAAGTTCTCCAATGGTAGACACAGCTGATCCTCACAGCCAAATAGCCAGGAGGTCAATGCCCCACAGTGATACCAACAACAATCAAGGCTTCACTACAACAAGACTGTACACACAGCTCACAAAGGGATGCACCAAAGTGTCCATATCAGGTAACTGGGGAGGCTGAGCACTGGGCCTTATAGGACACCGAGCACACAAAGCCACTCTATCAACACAAGGAAGCAGCCAAAATGCGAAGACAAAGAAACAGGTTACAAATGAAAGAAATGGATACAGGTCACACATGAAAGTAAACAACTGGATATAGAGTTCAAAAACACAGTTATAAGGTTATTCAGGAATCTTGTAGAAAATGCTGATAAATGTAGTGAGATATGAAAAAGGACCAACTAGAAATTAAGCTTACACTGACTGAAATAAAAAATAATAGATTTTTTTTTAATGGTGGCAGAGTAGACGGACGAGTCCTAAGCCTTGTCCCTGAGCAGACAGAGAGAACAGCTGAGGGTCACACTGGGAGATTTTTTGGAGAGATAAGGGACAGTTATCCTCCGGGAGAAGGTGGGGAACTGCTGGACAGGGCTCCCCTGACCAGGCAGCCTCACTGCCACAGGGTTTCTTCTCCCAGAGCCACCAGTTTGGACGTGGAGACTGTGCCATCTTGAAGGGGAAAGTGGATGTTTTTGGAAGCCTGAAAAGCTACAGCTGCACCACTCACCGAACAGCTACAAGCCCCAGAACACCTATCCCCAATCAGCACAAACACTTGGATTCAGAAAAGCTCTACACTTCACACAGAAAGTCAGATTTCACTTGGGATAAGGTGAGGTCTCTGGTCCCACAGAATAGAAAGGCGCACACTGTGGGAGCTGGAGGACCAGGGGAAATCTGCACCTAGAGAAATCCTTGGCTGTTGGGGCTGGCATGATACATGAATGTGGAAGGGATTCTTCAGAGCTGCTAACAGAGAGGATCTCTAGAAAGCAACCCATTTTGATCTGACACAGAAGGACAGCCTGGGAGTTTTTAAATGGTGTCAGCTGCTTGGACAGGAGCAGGGAAGGAGGACTGCGTGGACTTGGCTCTTTCCTTTTCAGATCCTTGCTTCTGATTACTAAGCCCAATACATAGGATCACCCAGTTGGGGACACCCTGGGAGACTGCAGGGGAAAGTTGTTTTTCTGGGACCTAGGAATTGGAGCGAGGAGTGACCTTTGGAGAACCAGCTCTGGGGCAGCCCACTCCTACAAAATGGTATTGAATATCACAGAGAAAGTAAGATATAAGAACAGGCTAGAGAGGACCTATAGTCTTGGAGGTCAATCCTGAAACACTGCCACAAAGGGACTGACTCACAAATTGACTCTTGTGTAATCACAAATGAATAAAAGATTAACACAAATCACCTGCTAAAAAACCATGACTGGCTTACAACACTGAGTGACAGTGGAATGCAGGGAACTGCAATACTGTCCCAACTAGGAAACAGACATGCCAAACAGAAAAATAGAGAAAGTGAATGACCTTCACTACTGCAAATTCTATTCTTTCATTTTATATTTTTTTTATTTTCATTTTTTTTGTTTATTTTTTCATCTTTTAAATAAAAAACTACTTTCTTTTTTTCTCAATTGATTTTACATTTTTAATAATTACATTTTTTTCAATCAGTATTATTACTACTACTATTATACCTTTATGAAAAAAAGTGCCATTTTATTTTCTCTTTATTTTACTTTGGGATTAGAATTCTACATTCTATTTTCATCTTCCCTTTAGCATCATTTTAATCTATCTCAGCTCCACTTTTATGCCATCACTCTCTTCCTAACATTTCCCATTTGTTGTCCTGATTCTCTTACCCTTTTCCTACTTTAGATATTCCCTATTCTTTATTTTTACCCTGTTAAAATTTCACACCATTTACATATCATATTTCGAATCCCCTACTCCAAGTCCATACACACCTCTCTCTTCCCTGTCTTCACTATACAAAAAATTGTTTTTCTTTTTATCCTTTTGTTGTTGATTCTTTAAACATTGATTAAATTGATTTTTACACTTTTTTGAGATTGTTCTGCTTATTCCTTTTGTTTTATTCTGATTTTTTGTTTGTTTTGTTTTGTTTATTTTTTATATCTGTATTCCCTTGCCTCCTTTGATATTCGTTATTATTTGTACTTTCTATTAATCTCCAGGTACTTGTTCTGAAATTTGTTGGGATTAGTGGCTGTTCTTTTGGATTTTTCTCTTCATATATATAATTTGTTCCCCCTTTCTTTCTTATTCTCTTTCTTTTCCTACTTACTTTCATTTTTCGTTTTTATTTCTTTTTTCTCTCTTCTCTCAATTTTGTTTTGGCACTGCTTTCTTTCATTTTTCTGCTTTTCTTTCTTTAACTTTTTCTCCTATTCCCTAATTGGTCTCTCCATAGTGGTGACCTTTATTTGTGGCTACTAATATTGTGAATACATTTCTGTTCAGTGCCTTGTGCATTGTACCTGGTTGTGTTGTATTTTGTGCCTTTAAATCAACACAGGATAGAGCGAACTACATAGCCAGACCCCTGAAGAAGAGAAACCATGGGCAAAGAAACAGCCTGCATATGAAAGAAAAGCAGGCATCACCATAAAAGGAAGTAAACAAAATGGAGGCAAGCAACCTGCCAGAGAAAGAATTCAGAGAAATGTTCATAAGGTGGCAGAAAAGAATGGAAGACAAATTCAACAATATGAGTAAGAAGCAAGAGGAAATGAAGAAGAACCAAAAGGAAATGAAGAATCAAGAAGAAATGAAAAATGACATTGCTGCTTTAAAGAACTCAATAGAAAGCATTAAAGTGGAGTGGGAGAAGCAGAGGACCACATCAGTGAGCTAGAAGACAAGGTTGAAAAAACACTCAAGTAGAGCAGCTCTAGAAAAAAAAAAAAGCAGGAGGAAAGCCTAAGGGAACTTTGGGATAACACAAAACAAACAACATCCACATAATAGGAGTTCCAGAAGGAGAGGAAACTGAGCAAGGAATAGAAAAGTTGTCTCAAGAAATAATGGCAGAAAACTTTCCTGATAAAGGGAAGAAAAAGCCCATACAAATCCAAGAAGCTCACAGAGTCCCAAAAGTCCGACACCAAGGCACAGTATAATTAAATTGGCAAAAACCAACAAGAAAGTAGGAATCTTAAACACAGCCAGAGAGATTAAAGTTAGGTGAGGTAAATAAGAGATCAATCAAAGGACTTGTATCTATGCATATAATCATAACCAATGAACATAGACACTGGGGGGTTGGGGTATGCCTGGGAGGGAGGGGGGCAATGGGAAGATATGTATAAAAAATTAATAAAAAAAAATGAAAAAAAAAAAAGAAGATACCAAACATCTCAATAGGCCAATAGCTATGGAAGAAATTGAAGTAGTCATCAAAAAGCTTCCAGCAAACAAAAGCCTGGGCCCAGCTGGCTACACAGGAAAGTTTCACCAAAGATTCAAGGAAGAATTAAAACCTATCCTCAGATTATTCAAAAAAAAAATTAAAAAAGAAGGAACCCTTCCAAGCACCTTCTAAAAAGCCAGCATCACTCTAATACCAAAACCAGAGAAAGACAACACAATGAAAGAGAATTACAGGCCAATATCCCTCATAAACATAGATGCCAAAATCCTCAACAAAATTCTAGCAAATCAAATCCAGCAGTACATCAGAAAGATCATATGCCATAACCAAGTAGGGTTTATCCCAGGAATGCAAGGATGGTAAAATATCCACAAATCAATAAATGTGATATGTCACATAAACAAACTGAGAGATAAAAATCACATAGTCATATCACTTGATGCAGAAAAAGCATTTGACAAAATCCAACACCCTTTCTTAATAAAAAAAAAAAACTTTTAGCAAGGTGGGAATAGAAGGATCATACCTCAACAACATAAAAGCCATATATGATAAACCCACATCCAACATCATAGTCAATGGACAAAAACTAAAACCATTTTCCCTAGGAACAGGAACAAGACAGGGATACCCATTCTCATGACTCCTGTTCGACATAGTACTGGAAGTATTAGCCACTGCATTAGACAAGAAGAAATAAAAGGCATTCAAATTGGAAAGAAGAAGTAAAGCTGTCCTTATTTTCAGATGACATTATACTGTACATAAAAATACGAAAGACTCCATCAAAAAACTAATAGGCTTAATAAATAAATTCGGCAATATGGGAGGATACAAAATTAGTGCCAAGAAATCTATGGCATTTCTATATACTAATAGTGAACTTACAGAAAGAGAGATTAAAAAAGCAATTCCATTTACCATCCCACCAAAAAAAATTAAGATATTTAGGAATAAACTTAACTAAGAAAGTAAAAGACATATATACCGACAACTACAGAATACTGAAAAAAGAGATAGAGGAAGATGTAAACAGATGAAAGAGCATACCATGCTCATGGATTGAGAGAATCAACATCATTATAAAGTCCATATTATGCAAAGCAATCTATAGATTCAAAGCACTCCCTATTAAAATACCAATGACATTTCACAGACCTAGAAAGAACTCTACAAAAATTCATCTGGAATAAAAAAAAAAAGACCCTAAATAGCCACAGCAATCCTGAGAAAGAAGAATAAAGCAGGTAGGATCTCAATACAAGATTTCAAGCTGTATTACAAAGCAACTCTTCTCAAAACAGCTGTCCTGCGACCCAACAGCCACTCCAGCCAGAGTCCTGCTACCACAGCTGCAGACCTGTGGACCCTAGGACCTCCATCTCCAAAGCAGTGAGTGCAACCTCCCACTCCTTGACGACATCGAAGCAGCTGCTGAACCCAGCTTGCAGAACTCCTGGATCACCACGTTTATGAGCACCACAGTTTCCCAGTCTGCAGTGTGCCCTCAAGCCAGTTTGTGGAGTGCCTTAGTCCCTGTGTTTGCGTGTCCTGGTCATCCCATCTGTGATGGGACCTCCTATCTTGAAGTGGTGCTCCCTGGTCACCACGTTTGCTGTATGCCCTCATGGCCGCCACCCATTGTGGGTTTTCAGCAGCACGTTTCTGGTGGTCCACTCTCTGGGCAGTGCCTGGGAGCCACTGGGAGCCCCCATGGATGTGATTTTGTAACTCTGGGCACCACAGTCACGCCTCTCCAGGGTGTAGGTCCCCTGAAACACATCACTCTGACAGACAGGTCCTTGGTGCCACTGTGTATACCCGCTGGGTACGCATTATCTCCAGGGTACAAAACAGCAAAAATAGGGACACTCCTCTCCATGGCTGCCAACTTCTAGACACCACAGTTGTGCTGCTCAAAATTGCAGATCTACATCAAGAGAACTCATATAGTTCAAGTAGGGAACTACAATAGATTAACAAACACAGGAGAACTGAGATAATACACCAGTAGCACCATCCCTCCCCCCAAAAAAAAATACTTGGGTAGCAAAGCAGATGGATCTACAATTAAAACATTACAGTAAAACATGGGAAGACATAAAAGCAATCCCCAAAGGAAAAAAGAAGAGGAATTACCAGAAAGGGAGTTAGATGAAATTGAAGCCAGCAGCCTTTCAGAGAGAGAATTCAGAGTAATGGTTTTAAGGATGTTTAAACGATGGAAGACAAATACACACAACTCAACGACAATATCACACAACTCAATGAGAACTATAAGGAGCTGAATGAGAATGTCACCAACATGAAACAAAACCAAGAGGAGATGAAGAATGACATAGCTACAATAAGGAACACAATGGAAGGCCTAAACAGTAGATTAGAAGAGGCTGAGGACCGCATCAGTGAATTAGAAGACAAGGTAGGAAAAAACACACACAGTAGCAACTGGAAAAAAGACTTAAAAAACAAGAAGAAAGCCTAAGGGAGATTTGGGACAATACACAACAAAACAACATTCACTTACCAGAAGGAGTAGAGGAGAAGCAAGGAATAGAAAACCTATTTGAAGAAATAATGACAGAAAATTTCCCTGATATTGGCAAGGAAAAAAAATATGCAAGTCCAAGAAATACACAGAGTCCCAAACAAGCTGAACACCAAAAGACCGATATCAAGACACATCATAATTAAATTGGCAAACACTAACACCAAAGTAAGAATCTTAAAGGCTGCCAGATAGAGACAGAAAGTTACCTACAAGGGATCTCCTATTAGGATAGCAACTGATTTCTCAACGGAAACACACCAGGCCAGAAGGGAATGGAATGAAATATATAAAGTGATGCAAAGCAAAGGACTGAACCCAAGAATACTATACCCAGCAAGGCTATCATTCAAAATTGAAGGTGGAATCAGAAGCTTTACAGATGAGAAAGGGCTAAAAGAGTTTATCACTCCAAGCCAACAATGCAAGAAATGCTAAAGGGAATGCTATAAAAAGAAGAAGAAAAATAAGAAAAAAAATGCAAGCACTAAGGAAAAACATGACAACAAACATGAACTTGTCAATAATAACATTAAACTTAAATGGGTTAAATGCACCAATCAAAAGGCATAAGGTAGCTGAATGGATAAGAAAATATGACCCATACATTTTCTGTCCACAAGAGACTCACATCAAAGCAAAGGATTCACATGGACTGAGATTGAAGGGATGGAAAAACATTTTTCAGGCAAATAGAAATGAAAAAAGCTGGAGTGGTGATACTTATATCTGATAAAATAGACCTCAAAGTAAAGGCTATAACAAGAGATAAGGAAGGCCACTACATAATACTAAAAGGAGCAATTTGTCAAGAAAAATAACTCTGATATACTTACCTAATGCAGGAGCCCCTAAATACATTAAAAAAAAAAAAACTCCTGGAAGATATCAAGGAAGAGATTGACAACAATACAATCATAGTAGGAGATTTTAATAGACCACTGACATCTCTGGACAAATCCTCTAGGTAAAAAATCAGAAAATAAATAGCAATTATAATAACTCACTAGATCACATGGACCTAACTGACATTTTCAGAGCATATCATTCCAAAGCCACAGAATATACATTCTTCTCAAGTGCACAATGGACATTCTCAAAGATAGACCACATATTGGATCACAAGCAAAGTCTCCCCATATTCAAAAAGACTGGAATCATATCAAGCATTTTCTCAGACCAAAATGGCATAGGGTTAGAAATAAGCTACAATAAAAACATTCCAAAAAAATCAAAACTTGAAAGTTGAGTAGCATGTTACTAAACAAGAAATGGGTTATAAATGAGATCAAAGAAGAAATTAAAAATATTCTGGAGACTAATGATAAGCAAAGCACAAAAATGCAAATGCTATGGGACACAATGAAAGCAGTGCTGAGAGGGAAGTTTATAGCTCTACAGGCCTACCTCAAAAAAACAGAAAAAAAAATGGTAATGAATCACCTAACTAAACATCTCAAAGAACTAGAAAGAGAGCAACAAGAAAAGCCCACTGTAAGCAGAAGGAAGGAAATAATAAAGATCAGAGCAGAAAAGAATGACATAGGGACCAAAAAAACTATAGAAAAAAAATGAACAAAACCAAGAGCTGGTTCTTCGAAAGAATAAATAGGATAGATGAACCTCTAGCCAGGCTCACCAAGAAGCAAAGAGAGAGCACCCAAATAAACAAAATCAGAAATGAGAGGGGAAATAACTACAGACCCCTGTTAAATACAAAGGATTGTTAAAAAATATTATGAATATCTCTATTCTATCAAATTTCACAACCTAGAGGAAATAGACACATTCCTAGAAAAACACAACCTTCCAAAACTCACACAGGATGATTCTAAAAATCTCAACACGCTGATAAGTATGGAATGAATTGAAGCATTCATCAAGAAGCTTCCAGCAAACAAAAGCCCAGGGCCAGACAGCTTCAGAGGGGAATTTTACCAAACATTCATAGAAGAATTAAAACCCACTCTTCTCAGACTATTTCAGAAAATTTAAGAGGAAGGAACACTTCCAAATTTCTTGTACAAAAGCCAGCATCACCCTAATACCATAACCAGATAAAGAAACACAATGAAAGAGAATTACAGACCAATATCCCTCATTATCATAGATGCCAAAATCCTCAACAATATTCTAGCAAATTGAATCCAGCAGTACCTCAGAAAGATTATACTACCCAAACCATGACCCAGAAGGATTTATCCCGGGGATGCAAGGATGGTACAATATCCGCAAATCAATAAACGTGTTACATCACATAAACAAATTGAGAGATAAAATCACATGGTCATATCAATTGATGCAGAAAAAGCATTTGACAAAATTCAACACCGTTTCTTGATAAAAAAAAAAAAGCTTTTAGTAAGGTGGCAATAGAAGGATCATACCTCAGTATAATAAAAGCCATATATGACAAACTAACAGCGAACATCATACTCAATGGGCAAAAATTAAAACTACTTACCCTAAAAACAGGAACAAGACAGGGATGCCCACTCTCACTACTCCTCTTTAACATAGTGCTCGAGGTACTAGCAATTGCTATCAGACAAGAAAAAGAAATAAAAAGCATCCTAATAGTAAAAGAATTAAAAACTATACTTATGTGCAGATGACATGATACTGTACATAGAAAACCCTAAAGACTCCATTAAAAAAATTATTAGATGTGATAAATAAATTCAGCAATGTAGCAGCATACAAAATTAACACGAAGAAATCTATGGCATTTCTATATACCAATAATGAATTTACATAAAGAGACACTAAAAGAGCAATCACATTTACCATAGCACCAAAAAAATTAAGATACCTAGGAATAAACTTAACTAAGGAGGTAAAAGTCTTATACAGAGAAAATTATAAGACACTAAAAAAAGAGATAGAGGAAGACATAAACAAATGGAAGAACATTCCATGTTCATGGATTGGGAGAATCAATATCATCAAAATGTCCAAAAGGATAGATACAGAGGCAGTAAAGCATTAAACAGACTGTGAAATTATAGCAGGAAGATTAAGGTTAGGTGAGGTAGATAAGAGATCAATCAAAGGACTTGTATGCATGCATATAAGCATAACCAATGAACATAGACACAGGGGAGTTGAGGTATGCCGGGAGGGAGGGGGGGCAATGGGGAGATATGTATAAAAAATTAATAATAAAAATAAATAAATAAATAAATAAATAAATAAATAAATAAATAGAAAAGAAAAAAATGTCCATGCTACCCAAAACATTCTATAAATTCAATGCAATCCCCATAAAAATACCAAGGGCATACTTCACAGATCTAGAAGGAACTTTCCAAAAATTCATCTGCAATAAAAAGCCCACAAATAGCTGCAGCAATCCTTAGAAAGAAGAAAAAAGTAGGTGGGATCTCAATGCCAGATATCAAGCTATATTACAAAGCCATTGTTCTCAAAACTGCCTGGTACTGGCACAAGAACAGACACATAGATCAATGGAATAGGATAGAGAATCCAGAAATCAACCCAAACCACTATGCTAAATTAATATTTGACAAAGGAGGCACGAACATACAATGGAGTCAAGACAGCCTCTTCAACAAATGGTGTTGGGAAAATTGCACAGAAACATGCAAGAAAATGAAACTAGACCACCAACTTACACCATACACAAAAATAAATTCAAAATGGATAAAGGACTTAAACATAAGATGGGAAACCATAAAAATACTAGAGGAATCCACAGGCAGCAAAAATCTCTGACATATGCAGAAGGAATTTCTTCACTGACACAGCCCCTCGGGCAATGGAAACTAAAGAAAAAATAAACAAATGGGACTACTTCAAAATAAAAAGCTTTTGCACAGCAAAGCAAACCATCAACAAAACAACAAGAAAGTCCACTGCATGGGAGAACATATTTGCCAATGATATCAATGATAAAGGTTTAATCTCCAAGATTTACAGGGAACTCATACAATTTCACAAAAAGAAGATTAACAACCTAATCAAAAAATGGGCAACTCATCTAAATAGGCACTTCTCAAAAGAGGACAGAAGGAAGGCTAAGAGACATATGAAAACCTGCTCAAAGTCACTAATCATCAGAGAGATGCAAATCAAAACAACAATGTGGTACCATCTCACACCTGTTAGAATGGCTATCATCAACAAATCAACAAACGACAAGTGTTGGCAAGGACACGAAGAAAAAGGAACCCTCATGCACTGCTAGTGCAAATGCAGACTGGTGTAGCCACTGTGGAGAACAGTATGGAGTCTCCTCAAAAAAATTAAAAATGGAATTATCATTTGACCCACTGATCCCACTTCTAGGAATATATCCCAAGAAACTAGAAACTCCAATCAGAAGGGATTTATGTACCCCTATGTTCATAGTAGCAGAATTCACCTTAACTAAGATTTGGAAACAGCCTACGTGCCCATCAGCAGATGATGGGATTAAAAACTGTGGTACATCTACACAATGGAATACTACACTACGGTAAAAATTAAGGAGCTCCTACCATTGGCAACAACATGCATGGATAAGGAAAGCAGTGTGCTTAGTGAAATAACCCAGGCAGAGAAAGATAAATATTACATGATCTCACTCATCTGTGGAATATAATGATTGACATAGACTGATGATCAAGATCAGATCCAGAGAATGAGAAACGTCGACCAAAACATCAAACCTTGGGAAAGGTGGAGATTGGTGAAAATAAGGGGGAGAGATCAACTGAGGGACTTTCGTACATGCATATGAGCATATTCATTGGGCACAGAACACAGGGAGGGTGAGGCATAAGAGGGAAAGTGGTGGGGTAATGGGAGAATAAGAACATAAGTAAAAAAAATTAATTAAATTTGAGAAAATTATTATTATAATAAAACATTAAATCTAATCCATAAGGTGGTCACCATAACCTTAAGAGAAATTTTTTCATGAGACAAAGATTTTTAAATGAAATTCTGTAACATGAAAATCATATTGGAAAGAAATAAAGAGAAGTTTCCTTCAAATGTCATAAGGATTGTAATTGAAACTCAATATATTTGGTCTCTTGAGCTAAGGTAAGTAATCTGTGTTTTTGCCTCCCTGGAAAGGTTTATATAAAGTTGCTAAATGAAATTGACAGACAGTTTGAAATTGAATTGGCATAGCCTAGAGCAAAGAATATCCTTACATGATATTATCCTACAATGTCATTTAATTTTTGATATTTCACAACAGCATATTGTACAACTATCCCAAACAAAATTACAAATGAATTCTTTGAATATTTAGCAGCAATTTAAAAAGAGGACATGAAAGGATTTAATCCCTTTCAGAAGGAATTAAGGCACTGGGAAGGCACTTGAGCATTCTATACTGGCCCTCTTTCCTCTTTTGCCAAGAGGGACCCTCTTCTCACAATCCAGTGGCCCTCAGCTGTAGCCTGAGCTCTCTATTCATGCTGAGGTTGAAGCCTCAAGATGTCTGGTATAATGGATCTGTTTCTCGCCAAATGGTGTGAGCTGGGCCCTCCCTGGAGAAGGAACCTGAATTCCCCAAGATAAGTGATAAGTGCTGGGGCCCCCAACAGCAGATGAGGGAATCCCCAAGGCAGGTGCTGGGCGTGGAGGTCACAGGAGCATAGGCTACAATGGAGACAGAACTGAACCTCATAACACCCTGCTTGGCCACAGAGGATGACTGTTTAGCCAGAGACAGGTAAGATTCCTCAGGGAAGCAACAACCAAAGACAGGTACAGTTGCAGAGGGGTCATAAGGAGAGAAATTGGGGGTCAACAGAAATTAGGGCACAGACCCTCCCCCCTCCCCCAAAACCTTGAGGGGTCTGAACTCTCACCCTTTCTGAGGGAGATCTCCTGCCCCCATGGCTACTTTGCTTCCCATGCTCAGCACAGATCGGAACCCAAGTAACAGAGAGAGACGTGGCCCAGCTCAGATCAGGACCCAGGTAACAAACAGAAACATGCTGACAGCAGCTGTCCTATATCTAAATTCAGCCTGGCATTAGGAATGCTCAGTGCCTACTCAAGAATGCAAATAAATCTTTCCACTAATATTTACAGGGTAATCAAAGATTGTTGGTAGAATATTAAATTTGACAGTAAAAGTGTTATCAAGTTTCAGATTAATTTAAATTGGGCAAAATGGGTTGGCAAGTTAAGAGTCAGTTATCCTCCAGGAGAAGGCGGGGAACTGCTGGAAGGGGCTCTACTGGCCAGGCAGCCCCACTACCATGGAGTTTTTGTAGGCGGAAGCCACCAGCGTGAATGCGGAGACCGCGCCATTTTGCAGAGGGAGGTGGATCTCTGTGGGGGTCTGAAAGCTGTGGTTGAAGCACCCACCAAAGAGCCAGGGACCCAGAACACTGCTCTCCAATCGGCGCACACAAGCGGTGGATTCAGGGATCCACACGGCAAGGTCAGATTTTGCCTGGGATAAGGTGAGGTGGAGACACAGAACAGAGGTGCCTCACAGAACAGAGATGCACACACTGTAGGAACCGGGCTGTGGGAAAGCTGCCTCTGGAGAGGTCCACGGAGATGTGGCAGGGCGTGATCCCTAAGTGTGGAGGCAAACCCTCAGAGCTGTTTACAGAGGGGAGCTCAGGAAAACGACTTGTTTTTTATCTGAGGCAGAGGGACAGCCTGGGAGTTATTACAGTGTCCCGGCTGCAAAATCCCCACAAACCAGTTTTGATAACCACAGAGTAGTGGGATCTGAGCACAGCCTAGAGAGGTCCTGTGCTTTGTCTCAGAGGTCAATTCCGAAACACTGCCACCCAGTGGATGACGCACAAATTGACCACAAAAGAATAAAGAGATTGAAACACCCACAGTGGAACACAGGGAACTGCAATACTTTCCGTACTAGGAAACAGGAGTGCCAAACAGAATAATAGTGGAAATGAATGACCATTCTATTTTTTTTTAATTTTTTTTATTTTTTGCATTTTTACATATGTATTTTAATTAAAAAACTATTTTTTTCTTTCCACCTCACTTGATTTTACCTTTTTAATTATTGCATTTTTGTTTTCAACTAGTATTATTACTACTAGTATTTTACCTTTTGGAAAAAATAAGTGTCATTTTGTTGTCTCTTTATTTTACTTCGGGATTAGAGATCTACATTCTATTTTCATCTTTCCTTTAGCATAATTTTACTCCAACTAAACTATACCTTTATGCCAACACTTTCCTCCTAACTTTCCCCATTTTGTTGTCTTGTTTCTCTTTCCCTTTTCCAACTTTAGATTATCCCTATTCTTTCTCTTTACCTGGTTAAAATTTCACCCCACTTATATATCTAATTTTAAATCCCCTACTACAAGTCCGTACAAATCTCCCTCTTCTTGTCTTCACTAGCCAAAAAGTTGTTTTTTCTCTATGTCCTTTTGTTGCTATTTGCCTAATAGTGATTATATCTATTTTTGTACTTTTTTTTGAGATTGTTTTAGCTTATTCTACTTGTTTTATTTTGCTTTTTGCTTACTTTGTTTTTTTACCACTCTTTTCCCTCGCCTCCCTCAATACCAGTTGTTATTTGTAATTTGTATTAATCTTTAGTAACTGGTTGCTGGCCTTTATTGGGATTAGTGACTATTCTATTGGAGTTTTCTCCTGACATCTATATTTTGTTCCCCTTTTCTCTCTTATCTGCTTTCTTTTCTCTCTGACTTTATTTCGCTTTCTCATTTCTTTTTCTTCTTCTCCTTTTTTATTTTATTTTATTTTATTTTTTGTTTATTTTTTTCTCCCTCTCCCAATTTGATTTTGGCACTTCTTTCCTTTCTTTTTCCTTCATTTTCCTCTTCTTCTTTCTCTACTTACCCCTAATTTGTCTTTCATTAGTGTCACCATATTGGTGATTATTAACATCGTGAATTATTAACATCAGTGCCTTGTGTTCTGTACCAGGTCGTGTTGTAGTTTGTGCCTTTGAATCAACGTAGGAGGGAGAACTACATAATCAGACACCTGGAGAAGAAAGACCATGGGAAGAAGAAGAAACAGTCCGCATATGACAAATAGGCAGGTATCACCAGAAATGGAAGTAAATGAAATACAGTGTTACCTCAAGATACGAGTACCCTAACATACAATATTTTTGAGATACAAGCCGTCGAGTGAGCGATTTTGGCTTTGAAATATGAGCTACATTTGAGATAGGAGTAATCGCGTGAATCAGCCGGCTGCACATGACCAACAATTTTAACAAGACTCGAGCATCTCACAGTTTCCCACGCCTAAGGTTACAGAACAAATTAAACTCGTATCTCAAGGTGCCACTGTCATAGCAGAAATAAGCCTGCCAGAGAAAGAGTTCAGAGAAATGATCATAAGGTGGATTAAAAGAATGGAAGACAAATTCGACGATATGAGTAAGAGCTACGAGGAAAAGAAGAAGACCCAAGAGGAAATGAAGAAGCAAGAAGAAATGCAAAAAGAAATAAAAAATGACATCACTGCTTTAAAGAACTCAATAGAAAGCATCAAAAGTAGACTAAAAGAAGCAGAGGACCACATCATTGAGCTAGAAACAAGTTAGGTAAAAATATCCAAGTACAGCATGAAAAAAAAAATTTAAAAAGCAAGAGGAGACCCGAAGGGACCTTTGGGGTAACATGAAAAAAAAACAACATCTGCATAATTGGGATTCCAGAAAGAATGGAAACTGAGCAAGGATTAGCGAACCTGTTTGAAGAAATACTGACAGAAAATTTCCCCAATATAGGAAAGAAAAGACCCACACAAATCCAAGAAGCTCACAGAGTCCCAAGCAAAATGAACCCCACAAAACTGACACCAAGGCACATTAAAATTAAATTGGCAAACACCAAAGACAAAGCAAGAATCTTAAAAGCGGTCAGAGAGAAACAGAAAGTTACCGACAAAGGAAACCCCATAAGACTAGCTACTGATTTTTCAAAAGAAACTCATCAGGCCAGAAGGGAATGGAATGAAATATACAAAGTCATACAAAGGAAGGGTCTGAATTCAAGAATACTTTACCCTGCAAGGCTTTCAATCGAAATTGAAGATGAAATCAGAAGCTTCACAGACAAAAAAGGACTAAGGGAATATATTACCACCAAACCAGCAATGCCAGAAATGTTAAAGAGTCTGCTGTAATAAAAAAATGGGAAGCGAAGAAGGAACTCTGGGCTAAAGACTAAAAATTGCGACAGATAAATGCCTGTCAATAATAACTTTAATTGTAAACAGATAAATGCTTCAATCAGGAGACATAGGGTAATCGATTGGATAAGAAAACATGATCCACATATCTGCTATCTACGAGAAACCCACCTCAGGAAAAGAGATGCACACAGATTGAGGGTGAAGGGATGGAAGAAGGTATTTCAGGCAAATGGAAATGAAAAAAAAGCTGGGGTTGCAATATTATATCCGACAAATAAGATCTCAAAGTGAAGAACATAACAAAAGATAAAGAAGGCCACTTCATAATACTAAAGGAAACAACCCAACAAGAAGAAATAACTCTGGTAAACATATACGCACCCAATATAGAAGCACCTATATACATAAAAAAAAATTCCTGGAGGATATTAAGGGAGAGATTGACAGCAATACAATCATAGTGGGAGACTTTAATACCTCACTGTCACCACTGGAAAAATCCTCTAAACAAATAATCAACAAAGAAATATCAATCCTAAATGACTCACTAGACCAGATGGAATTAATTGACATCATCAGAACATTTCACCCCAAAGCCACAGAATATACATTCTTCTCCAGTGCACATGGGTCATTTTCAAAGATAGACCATATGTTGGATCATAGGCAAAGTCTCTTCAAATTCAAGAAGATAGAAATCATATCAAGCGTTTTCTCAGACCACAGTGGAATAAAACTGGAAATCAACTATAAGAAAAACAATAGAAAGAAATCAAACACATGGAGACTAAACAGCATGCTATTAAACAACAACTGGGTAACCAGAGAGATCAAGGAAGAAATAAAAACATCATGGCAACAAATGACAATGACAACACAACAATACAAAATTTACGGGACACAGTGAAAGCAGTCTTGAGAGGGAAGTTCATAGCCTATAAGCCTACTGCAAAAAAACAGGAAACAATGGTAATAAAATTCCTAATCCTACAACTCAAAGAACTAGAAAGAGAGCAAGAAGAAAAGCCCAGTGTAAGAAGAGGGAAGGAAATAGTAAAGATCAGAGTGGATATCAACAACATGGAGACAAAGAAACAATACAAAAGATCAACAATACCAGGAGATGGTTCTTTGAAAGGATAAACAAGATTGATGGGCCTCTAGCCAGGCTCACCAAGAAGCAAAGAGAGAAGACCCAAATAAACAAAATCAGAAATGAAAGAGGAGAAATAATAACAGACCCAGCCGAAATACAAACGATTGTTAAAAAATACTATGAACAACACTATTCCAACAAATTGGACAGCGTGCAAGAAATGGACATTTTCCTAGAAATACATAACCTTCCAAAACTCAATGAGGAGGAATCTAAACATATCAATAGTCCAATAACTAGGGAAGAAATTGAAGCAGTCATCAAAATGCTTCCAGCAAATAAAAGCCCGAGACCGGATGGCTACACAGGAGAGTTTTACCAAACATTCAAGGAAGAATTAAAACCTATCCTCCTGAGACTATTCAAAAACATTCAAGAAGAAGGAACACTTCCAAACACCTTCTATGAAGCCAGCATCACCCTAATACCAAAACCAGATAAAGACAACACAATGAAAGAGAATTATAGACCAATATCTCTCATGAACATAGATGTAAATATCCTCAACAAAATTCTAGCAAATCAGATCCAGCACTACATCATAAAGATCATACACCATGACCAAGTAAGATTCATCCCAGGAATGCAGGGATGGTACAATATCTGCAAATCAATAAACATAATACATCACATAAACAAACTGAGAGACAAAAATCACATAGTCATATCAATTGATGCAGAAATAGCATTTGACAAAATCCAACACCCTTCCTGATAAAAACTCTCAGCAAAGTGAGAATAGAAGGACCATACGTCAACATCATAAAAGCCATATATGATAAACCCACAGCTAACATCATACTCAATGGGCAAAAACTTAAACCATTTCCCCTAAGAACAGGAACAAGACAGGGATGCCCACTCTCACCTCTCCTGTTCGACATAGTACTGGAAATATTAGCCATTGCAATTAGACAAGAAGAAGAAATAAAAGGCATCCAAATTGGAAAAGAAGAAGTAAAGCTGTCCTTATTTGAAGATGAAAGGATACTGTACATAAAAAAACCAAAAAGCTCCATCCCAAAACTGTCTTAATTAATGAATTCGGCAACGTAGCAGGATAAAAATTAATGCTAAGAAGTCTGTGGCATTTCAATACACTAATAGTGACATTACAGAAAGAGAGACTCAAAGTGCAATGCCATTTACCATCGCATCAAAAAAAAAATGAAGATACCTAGGAATAAACCTAACTAAGGAGGTAAAAGACCGATATGTAGAAAACAACAGGACACTGAAAAAAGAGATAGAGGAAGATGTTAACAGATGGAAGAGCATACCATGCTCATGGATTGGGAGAATCAACATCATTAAAATGTCCATACTATCCAAAGCAATCTATAGATTCAATGCACTACCGATCAAAATACCAATGACATATTTCACAGACCTAGAAAGAATTCTTCAAAGATTCATCTGGAACCAAAAAAAAAAAGACCACAAATAGCCACAGCAGTCCTGAGAAAGAAGAATAAAGTAGATGGGATCTCGATACCAGATTTAAAGCTATATTACAAAGCAACTGTTCTCAAAACAGCCTGGTACTGGCACAAGAACAGACATATAGAACAATGGAATAGAATAGAGAACCCAGATATCCACCCAACCCACTATGCTCAATTAAAATTTGACTAAGGAGGCATGAACATACAATGGAGCCAAGATAGCCTCGTCAATAAATGGTGTTGGAAAAATTGGACAGATACATGCAAAAAAAATGAAACTGGACCACCAACTTACACCAAATACAAAAATAAACTCAAAATGGATACAGGAATTAAACATTAGAGGGGAAACCATAAAAATACTATAGGAATCCATAGGCAGGACAATATTAAGAATCCACAGGCTGCACAATCTCAGATATATGCCGAAAGAACTTCTTCACTGATACTGCTCCAAAGGCAATTGAAGCTAAAGAAAAAATAAACAAATGGGACTACATCAAAATAAAAAGCTTCTGGACAGCAAAAGAAACCATCAACAAAACAACAAGAAAGAGCACTGTATGGGAGAACATATTTGCAAATATTATCACTGATAAAGGTTTAATCTCCAACATCTACAGCCAACTTATACAACTTAATAAAAGGAAGATAAATTATCCAATAAGAAATGGACAGCGGACCTAAATAGAACCTTTTCGAAAGATGACAGAAGGAAGGCCAAGAGACACATGAAAACATGTTCAAAGTCACTAATCATCTGAGAAATGCAAATCAAAACGACAATGCGATACCATCTTACACCTGTCAGAATGGCAATCATCAATAATTCAACAAACGACAAGTGTTGGTGAGGATGTGGAGAAAAAGGAACCCTTGTGCACTGTTTGGTGGGAATGCAAACTGGTGCAGCCACTGTGGAGAACAGTATGGTGTTTCCTCAAAAAACTAAAAATGGATCTCCCATTTGACCCTATAATCCCACTCTTAGGTATTTATCCTAAGAAATCACAAGCACCAATCAGAAAGGATTTATGCACCCCTATGTTCATAGCAGCACAATTTACAATAGCTACTATTTGGAAACAGCCTAGGTGCCTGTCATCAGATGAGTGGATCAGAAAACAGTGGTACGTCTACACAATGGAATTCTATGCTGCCATTAAAAAAAAAAGGAACTCTTACCATTTGCAGCAATCTGGTTGGAACTGGAGAGTCTTATGCTTAGTGAAATAAGCCAGTCAATGAAGGAGAAGCATCACATGGTCTCACTCATTTGTGGATAATAAAGAACATTATAAACTGATGAACAAAAGGATAGATACAGAGGCAGTAAAGCATTAAACAGACTGTGAAATTACAGCATGAAGATTAAGGTTAGGTGGGGTAGATAAGAGATCAATCAAAGGACTTGTATGCATGCATATAAGCATAACCAATGAACATAGACACTGGTGGGTTGGGGTATGCCGGGAGGGAGGGGGGGTCAATGGGGAGATATGTATAAAAAATCAATAATAAAAAAATTGGCAAAATGAAATAAGTGAACACACAAGAAAATTTAAGTGTACTGGACAAAAAGTTGTTTCTAAAGTATTAATTAAAATTTCTATTGATAGCTCATCTTATGCTAAAATTGCTTAAAATGCAATGAACATAAAACAGGTATATTAGTGTGCAAAAAAAATAAAATTTAAAATTATTGAGATTACATTAAAAATTTTTAGAAATCTCCCCATTAATCAGAAAAGGGGGGACGATAATAGGATAATATCATGTAAGGAAAAATATCTGGTAAGTAAATTATATCTAGAAAATTTTCACTTTAGAAAATTAATTTTCATTTGTAATACTAACAGCAAGACACCCATGAAAAACACACATGGTGGCAAAATAAGCCAAAGGAAAATCCTTTGGGCAAGAATAAAAGGGACCCCATGTCAATTTTATAGAAAAGCTTCCTTTATTAACTTTTGGTTGAGAATATGTTTATATACTTTCAGAAAACAACTCTGAGATCAAGTGGACTCCTGCAACAGAGAGGAACTGACCCGTCTGCTCCAACCATGAATACGAGAGGAAAAACAGTCCAGAAATGGAATACACTGAGGACGCCTTGCCATGAGAGCAGTCAGCTGCTGTGCTCCGCTTCAGGGTGCCTAGGACCAAACCAGAGAGGGTTGGACAGACATTGCCACGATTTTTCCACTATGCAGATACCATTGATGATATGTCCACAGAAGGAACTATTTGACATTGAAACTGGGACTCAAAACTATTGGACATTAAAATTGGGACTCAAACATTTTTTTTGCTCTTATCAGTTTATTCCTAGCCTACAAAGGCAAGATGTTTTTAAAGAAAAGAATCGGGGGAAGGGAGGGAACCAGATACACAGGCAAAGAAGCAATGAACAGACTGTAATGCTACAATGGAAGGTAGGGGAGGTTGGAAGGGGTGGGGGCTGTGAGAGATCAACAAAAGGACTTGTATGCATGTATGTAAGCACAGCCAATAGATACAAGGCATTGGGGGGTAGGGGTGGGGAGACAGATGAGGGCATGTACTGGGGGGTGGAGAAGACCAGGGGAGGGCAATAGGGGAAAAAATAAATACAAAAATAAAAAGTAAATAAGTAATACTTTCTCAAATTCTAGGAAAAAAATATATAAATAAATAAATACAGCAAGAGAAAAAGTCACCTACAAGGGATTACCATATGATTGATTACCATAGTTTCAACAGATACTATGCAGTCCAGATGGGAGTGGCAAGAAATATTCAAAGTTATGAATAGCAAGAACCTACAACAAGACTACTTTACCCAGCAAAGCTGTCATTCAGAATTAAAGGTCAGATAAAGATCTTCACAGATAAGAAAAAGCTAAAGGAGTTCATCTCCACCAAACCAGTGTTAGATTAAATCCTGAAAGGTATCCTTTAAAAAGTGTAAGGAAAAGAAAAAGGTAAAGATAAAAATTATAAACAACAAATATATATCTATCAAAAAGTGAATCTAAAAATTTAGTTAATAAAAAAATCTGATGAATAGAATAAACTGGTGAACATAATAGAATCAGAGGCATAGAAAGGGAGTGGACTGACAGTACTCAGGGGGAAAGTTGTGTGGTAGGTGCAGGAAGAGACTGGACAAAAATCATACACCTATGGATGAGGACAGTGTGGGGGCTAAGGGCAATGACACAGAGTGAGGTGAAAACCAGATGGAGGGGATCTATGGGGGGAAAATGAGAAACAATTGTAATAATCTGAACAATAAAGATTTATTTTTAAAAAGTCAGCACCTATTTATGATAAAAAAAAAACTCTCAGCAAAATGTGAAGAAATGGAATACTAGTATACCTCAATGTAATAATGGCCATATATGACAAAACCACAGCCAACTTCATACTCAATGGGCAAAAACCACAAGTGTTCCCCTTTAAGATAGGAAATAAGACAGGGATGCCCACTTTTACCACCCTTATTCAACACTAGGGGCCCGGTGCATGAAATTCGTGCACTGGGGAAGGGTCCCTCATTCCAGCCTGCCCCCTCTCATATACTGGGAGCCCTCAGGGTATATCCTACTTATGGCCTAGGCCTGATCCCTATTGGAGCAGTCTGGCCTCCTTTGCAGGAGGCGACCAGGCTTATAAAAGGAAGGCACCAGCCCCATCACTCCCTTACTGCAGCCACTACCAGTCACCACAACCACCAACGTATTTTCATCAACATGGACTCTAGTCACTTACCATGAGAAAATGACAACTTTCTTTAGTCATTTTTAAGATGTGCCTTTCAGAATATACGACATTTCTTTCTTTATTTTTCTTTTTATCCTCACCTGAGGATATGTTCCCATTGATTTTTTTCCCCCTTCCCTCCAGTTCCAGGCTTGGCCACTTCCCAAGCCCACAGCATCCACCTCAGGCTGTAGACTTGGGAAACAGACACCTCCCACCCCTCCAATCCCAGGCTCAGCCCCTTCTCAAGCCTACACATGCTGCAACAGCCTGTAGGCTTGGGAAGCAGGTACCCCATCCCCAAAGCCTAAAGCATCTGTGGGATAGTGACCTGGGAGTGACCTGGGTTTCAAGGAGGTTCCTGGGACCCAGGTTTATATGCAAATTAACCACCATCTTTATTGGGTTAATTTGCATACTCACCCTGATTGGCTGTGGGTGTAGTGGAGGTATGGTCATTTTACATGTTTCTCTATTATTAGGAAAGATAGAACTGGAAGTCTTACCTGCAGCAATCAAACAAGAAAAAGAAATAAAAAGTATCCAAATTAGAAAATAAAAGAATAAAATACTTAGGAATAAATATAACCAAAGTTGTAAAAGACATCTACTCAGAAAATTATAATACACTGAATAAGGAAATTGAAGAAGATACACTTAAGTAAGAATATATACTGTGTTCATGGTTAGAAAGAATTAACATCATATCCATGCCACCCAAAGCAATCTACAGATGCAATAAAATTTCAATCAAAATACCAATAGCATATTTCACAGAACTAGAAGATTTATTTTTAAAAATTCAGCACCCATTTATGATATTCCAAAAATGTATATGGAACCATGAAAGACCCCAGATAACAACAAACAGTAAAGTAGGTTTCTTCCTATTCTTAATTTTCCTTCAGTCCCTTAGTTCTTTATTTTACATCATACATTTTAATTTTATTTGTTTGTTTGTTTATTTAGTTAGTTAATTAGTCCTCTCCTGAGGATATTATTTCCATTCATTTTCAGAGACAGTTGAAAAGAGGAGGTAGGGAGAGTGAGAGAGATAGAGATAGAGATAGAGATAGAGATAGAGATAGAGATAGAGATAGAGATAGAGATAGAGATAGAGATAGAAAGAGAGAGAGAGAGAGAGAGAGAGAGAGAGAGAGAGAGAGAGAGAGAGAATGGATTGGTTGCCTCCCTCACCTGCCCTAACCTGGGCCAAGAGTCAAAACTGTAAGGCAGTACATGCTCTTGACCAGGAATCAAACCCTGGACCCTTCAGTGCTTAGGCTGTTGCTCTAACCACTAAGAAACAATGGCCAGGGCTATATATTTTAATTTTATAGTCATTGGTTTATTTAAGATTTGTCTTTCTCATACGCCAGACTCCAGGAGGGCAGGAACCATATCCAATTTTTTTATCACTATATACCCAGTGCCCAGGACAGCTTTTGACACACAGAAGGTACTCAATAAATATTTGCCAAATTAGTGACAGGAGAATAATTGCTCAATGGTGAAAGCTTTGGTAATGATGATGAGAATGAATGAATGAATGTATGAATGTATGAGATCAGAGAAAAATGAGACAAAGGAAAAGTAATCTTTTCCCTCTCTTTTAAAGTGAATAGTAGAGAAGAAAGACTTTCTGCAAGAGGAGAGGTTTGATTGTCCTTAAAATATAAGTTGGTTAGAATGGATGAGAAATTGGAAAGAGAATCTAGTTAGAGGGAACAACATAAGGAAAGTTAGAGGAATAAAAGAGAATAACCTGCGGGGAATCTGTAGTAGTTGGGTCTGGCAGGAAGGAAAATATAAGAAGGTACAGAGTAGGTGGCAGAAGCAAGATCAGGAAGAGCGTTCTGGGTTGACAGGAAGTTTGGACTTCATCTAGTGATCCTTTGGAGTCTCTGAAGATTTTTTAAGCAAAGAGTATCTTAGGCTAATTTGCATTCTGGAAAGTTGACACAAACAGTCTGTAGAGAATACATTGGACAAATGGAAGAAATATGGAAAGGATAAGAAGGTTGTTTGATTGAGGCATGACAATTAAACAAATAGCAGTTTGGACTAGGGAGTAGGTATTGTGAGGGAAATTCAAGGTTGAATTCCAATTATCCAGCTTAAACAACAGAAGATATTGTGCACAGATCAATGAAATAAGGAAAGTGCATGGCTTTGTAGGAGAAAAAGATAATGAATATCCTTTAGAACATGATCACCTGACCCTCTCATCATACCAAATGCACCTCTTCCTATATTCCATGATCTTTGAGCCTAGAAATCTGCTAAAAAGAAATGAAATAACTGAGTAAATCACACTAATATATTCAGGCATTACCACCCTACTGGTAATCCATGAGCATTTCAATAGGGACCTTGTTAAAAAATGAGCATGTTGAATAAAATTAGTTTGGCTTGTTGGGCTACCCAGCTATAAGTTTGTTTGTTTGTTTAATTTGCATTAATATATTTATATAATAAATAAAATCTAAAAAATAAAAAGCAGAATAGCAAAGAAACAGTATAGAAAAAAGTCTGTATATAATAATTTTTTTAATGAGAAACTTCTAATGATGAAACCATCAGAAACCATGTGGGAGATACTTTGGGCCATCTGAGACATGGATTATTTCCTCTCCTGCTTCACATATCTAATGTCAAAAAACAAAGGCTTAGCACCTGAATTATTATAGCAACTAAATTCACAGGATAGCTCTGCACTTAGATTTATACCCCAGCACTGTCTCTTCCTAGCTTTGTGACTTTGATCTCCTTGCTTCATTGTGCCTGTTTTCTCGTTTGCAAGCCATGATAACAATTTCTACTTCACTGAGCTACTGAGAAGATTAAATGAAACTACTGTTAATGCCCAAAGCACCTGACACTCAGTAAGTCTCAAGATATGTTAGCTATTGTTAGCAGTAATAAAGTTTCCCGGGAATATTTGTGACTTTTTATGATTTACTGTTTCTACATGGTTAGTTTCCTCATGCCATCATAGGCCTAGTATGGTCACATTTCTTTGTCCTAGTCTCAGATTTGGAAACAAGGTGAGGTACTGAGCACACTATGCAATCTCTAAGGAGCAGGAAGTAAACATTGCGAAAGACAAATAGAGTCCGTGTAAACAACTCCCCAAAGCTCACAATGCCTTTGGTGATCCTTGTAAAGACAACAGGAACAACAATTATGACAGTGAAGCAACAATTAAGGCAATTAAGTTTAATGGAGGTAATTAAGCCAACTTAAATCAATATATATTCTTTAGATATCTTGCTTATTTCTATCACTTAAATGTTCTTAGGATTCAAAAGAGCAAAGCAAACATACAACCCAGTCTTTCCACAGATGGTTTAGGGAGAAACCACCAAAGCTGCAGGCGTCCTTCCATTTTGAGGGCCACATCCCTCAGGATGGGGGATAGGCTAGGAACTGGACCTGGTTGCTGACATTAGGCCCCTAGGCAGGGATCAAGCATATTTTAATAGTTTCCATGTTTTCACATCAGGAGAGCTGAATAAGAACTGCAATGCTGAGGCTTCTGGCAATGACCCTGGGATTCCCTCCAGGGTAAAGACCTTGCCCCTTCTCTTCAACAAGTTCTCTGCTGAAGCTCTACTTGCCCTAAGAGCACCTAGACTGAGCACAGAAGAAAGCTGTAGTGTTTGTGCCCAGAAAGAAAAATAATTAAGACTAACCTATCTCAGATAACAACCATGCTTGTTGATGAGAGTTATGGGGAACTGGATGGAAACCAATGCATATAAAAGGAAGGAAATTAGTACCTATGACCCTAAACACTTACCAGTTCACTTCCAAACAATTTTGCTGGTGTTTGAAAACAGTTAAAGAGGATGCTAAGCTACACAAGAGACAGAGGATAAAAAACAAGGACTCAGATTTGCCTCGGTCCAAATCACTTACAAGGTGAATGATCTCTGTCAAGTTACTTAACCTTTCTTTGTTCCAATTTCCTAATCTTTAAAATGGGAACAAGTATAGTACTCCTTATAAGGTCATTTAAAGAACTAAATAAAGTTGCAAATGTAAAGTACATAGAACAATTACTGACATATACACTGCACTAAGTAAGTGCTAGTGTGGGACCACATACACATTTAAAATTTTTTTTTTCATTTACTTCAAAGAGGAAAAGAGAGATAGAAACATCAATAATGAGAGAGAATCATTGATGGGTTGCCTCCTGTATTCCCCCTACCGGGGACCATACCCACAACCTGGGCATGTGTCCTGACCTGGAATCAAATAGTGACCTCCTGGTACATAGGTTGAGGCTCAACCATTGAGCCACACAACCCAGGCTTCATGTGCATTTTTAACTTCAGTCAACAATGAACTTACTAGAGGCCCAGTGCACAAAATTCATGCACAGGGGGAGGGGGTCCCCTTAGCTCAGCCTGCACCCTCTCCAATCTGGCACCCCTTCAGGGATGTCCTAATACCTGTTCAGACCTGATCCTGGTAGGCATAAATGGTCAGTCAGATATCCCTCTCACAATTCAGAACTGCTGGCTCCCAACAACTCACCTGCCTCTGCCTGATTGCCCCTAAAAACTTCTGCCTGTCAGCCTGATCATCCCCTAACCACTCCACTGCCAGTCTGATCAAAGCCTAACTGCCCCCCAGCTGGCCCAAATGCCCCTAACTGCCCTCCCATGCCAGCCTGGTCACCCCTAGTGCCCTCCCCTGGTTCAATTCCACTCAAGAGCACATGCCCGAGTTGTGGGTTTGATCCCCAGTGGGGGACTTGCAGGAGGCAGCTGATCCATGATTCTCTCTCATCATAGATGTTTCTATCTCTCTCTCTCCCTCTTCCTTCCTCTCTGAAATCAATAGGAGGAAGGACTTGGGCAGCTTCTCTGTAGATCCCATTGTGTTAGGAAGAACCTCAAGGAGGCACAACTGCAAGGACCACCCTGGAGGACTAGTTCTATTATTTTTGTTTGCTGCCCAAACTTGATACCCTCCCCTTCCTTTAACAAAGCATAAATCTCAGCCAGATGACCACAAAGTTTATGATGGATATGTGCTAAAGAATGGGAACTGTTCCCTCCTCACTCCCAGCTAGAAAGTGGCAGAGGAGAGGTACAAACTGATGCTGACAAGGCCTTGGAAGTCAGATCTTGGGTCCTCATCTAAGTGCAGCCAGATCTTGCTATAGGATTGGCTGGGACTTCAGCAGGTGGAATTTCTGACTACCCTGGCCAAGTGAGGACTCCATGTCAGACAGATTTTAATTTAGAGAAGTATTCTGCTTGCTGTATGGACTGTGTTGGTATAACATGAATTCCAGCTTCAAAAATATGCCTCCAAGAAATCAACCTGTACATATTTTTCCATAGTCATTTCAACAATTAGCAATCTTAAATCTCCTTTTTCTCTCTACATGCAAAGGAGAGTTCATGCCTGCCTTTTTTCTCCTGGCTGCCATCTTTGAAGACCTCTGCAAGTGCTGGGGGTATTCAATGGCAGTCCTGTAGGTGACAGGTTGGCTAAACCTGAGTTGTCAGCCTCTTTTCTGCTGCTCAGCTATATGTGTCAGGAGGAAGTTACAAAACCATTGGTAGTCATGGCCAACACCTAGGAAATAAAGGGAGCAGAGTTTCCCCCACCTCCAACTCTTTTCAGTTCATCCTGAGGAACCTCCCCTGCCCTCCCTCAAGTGCATCTGTAAAGTCAGTTAGTGGGTCTCTCCACTTGAGAGCCCGCTTTGCCCTTAAAGTTACATGGTCCTTCTCCCATCGCTGCCCGTGCACTCCATCATCCGTTCCTACATTCTCCTTGGAGGTTTGCCAGCGTACATTTGGAATTGCACAACACACTCTGGGAACAAGTTCAACTCTGTAACTCTTTAAGTTGTTTTATGATCAATACCGCTTGCCTCAGGCTCCAAAGGAAAATTACAACTAAATAAGCCCTGTGTTTTTATAAACTGTGTGCTGCCTCCCTCTGACTTTGATCCATTCTCATGTGGCACAGTAACTGGGTGTGGTTATGGCCAAGTACAAGTTCAGAATACTGTATTAATATCAGGCCACACCCTAAGCAGATGGACACACAGAAGCCTCCTTCCTGATAGACTCACATTTGCTGTTCTATGTTGGCCAGGAATCCTTTCATTGGACTCTCATTCCTGCACTCCTGTGCACTGTGTGTCCCATGCCCCTGAAAGCTGATTCACTGTGACTTGCCATTCTGGTATCCGGAGGAGGTGGGGAGGAGGCAGCCAGACCCAGGAGTAGGACTGCACTTCTCTGGAGCCCAGAGATTTTGAGTGTGGTATTTGCTCCATTTTAAACATAAAGTTCCAGAAAAGGAGAACACTAATAATAAAAATTATAATCCACAGAGGGTCTATGAGAAAAATTAAAACTCTCAAAAGGGGGCTAAAGCAGATGTTCAGGAAGCCTCAGTGTCATATCAGCTCATGAGTGTCAGAGGAGGGAGCGAGCCAGACATGGCTGATGCCAGTTAATGAAGCCGGAGGCTGTGTTGCTTGGTGCCAGCCTGGAGAGGCTGAAGTGCTGCCCCTGGGATGGGTGGTAATGTCCAGAGCAGAGAGAACCCGAGGCTGCCTGTCTCCCTGTGCCTCTTCCAATACCTGCTAACAGGTAACCAATGGGGTGACAAGAGGAAAGAGCAGCAGATCATGTAAAGGGAAGGGTAGCTGTGTTCCCATGGCCATACACAGTGTTTGCTGCTGTGCTAAGGTTCTTGCTGAGTCTCTCAAAACCCCAGCCCAAGATAACACCCCAGAATTGTATGACACATGGCTCTCCCTGGAATTTCCTACTCTTGGAAACTGATTACTTTGGGCACCCAATTCCCCACTCTGGAGAAATGCTGCCTCACAGACCCAGACAGGTGATGGGCCTGGTCCCAATGCATCAAGAGACAGACTCTCCCTCCTCAAGCCACACTTGAGGTCCCATATGGAACCCAGCATGGGATACACCTTGCCACTGATTTGGATTTGTCAACAGAACTGAAACTACAGCAAAGAACTTCTGCAAAAGAGAGTCCCTAAGAAAGATGTTTTTTAAATAAAAGAGGAAAATGTAAGGTACATATTTAAAGGGAGTGCTCATTTCTTAATCATACTCATGCTTTCAGTAACAATCTGTGGAAGGTCAGTCTTCTCTCCCTGTGAAACCCTGTGGTTGATGGCCCCTTCCATCTGCACCTAGGATTCTTTTTGTGTGTGCAATGATAGAATAACTTTATTATCCAAACCTAATGGTAAAAAAAAAGAAAAACTCTGGTTCAGTTTAACTCAGTTTCTCATTCTAAATCTTCTGTAATATCTCTTAATTATTGGCTTATTTAGCAGCTACATTAAGACCTAAAGACGATCGATGTCAATTGTATCTCTAGACTACTTGCAAATCCACCCCAGCTTTCCATTCCCAAATCTTCCCAGGTGAGGTTCTCATCATCTTTTCTGTCACCTGTATGGTCTCCAGCCTCATCCCAATCATCAAAATTACTAGAACAGTTTCTCAGTTAGAGTTCTGTCACTGAGCACCTACGGTTCTCCACTTAAACAAAGTAAGTGTAGCTTCCTTGTGGCATACACAGAGCTCCAAGCTACCTTATAGAATTATCTTGCACATGTCCTCTCTGATCAAACTTGACTGCTCATTCTTTCCCTAACAAGTGCCAAGCATTTGCTCATTCAGCACCCTTTGCTTTTGATGTTTTCTCCCTCATTTCCCCAGTTGGGATCCTATGGTTCTTAGCCTTGGATATCTATTTGAGTCACCTGGGACACTTTTAAACATGTGCATGCCCATTATCTCACCAGTTCAACTGAAGCAATACCTCTGGGGGAGACAGCACCAGGATTTCATAAAAGTTTCTCCCAGAGTGAAGCCTGTTGGACCATTTGCAGGTGCTCCCTGTCCACAGAGCTTCTCCTAAAACCCACATGCTTGGAGCCTCCTTGCACACACAAGGGCAGTTGTCCATATCTCCTTTGTGGCCTCCCCAGGTCAGGTATATACTGGCTTTGTCTGCATTTTGCCACATCCCCTCACCTGGACTGTAACCTGGTGCAGCAGAGTGTGCCCTCATCTGAATGCCTCCTTGAGTCCCACCACAGATATCAGCTTTGAGCAGGCCCTTGACACACTGCTCAGTCACATGTGGAGGCTGGATATTTACATACACACAGAAAGTTCCCCAATGCAGTCCAGAGGGCTTATTTTTTATCCATTGCATCCTACCAGGGGTCAATTGAAAGCATTATTACCAAGTCTTATTTTCATAAATGATTACTGCACTAGTTCTTCTAATCAAGAATACTGTACAACACACAGTAATATTGATCACAAAAATTAGGAAACTTTGTGACATGCATGTCAGAGTGGAGTTTGAAGTCTGACAGAAATCAGGGAAGAGTACAGTATTTCAGAGGATCAGGTGTGAGTGGAAGAAGTAAAGTTTGCTATAAGCATAAATGAGACCACCAAAGTCTTGATACCAAGTTCAGGATTAGGCCCTTCATTCTGCATGCCACTGGGAACTGTGGAAATTGCTTAGCTATTTTAGTATATGACCTGCAGAATGACCTCCAGAGCAGGTGCACTGGCGGCAAGGAGATGGGAGCTATTGCAGGAATCCCATAGGAATGACTTCTGCCAACCTAAGATAGTGGCACAGAGACAGAGAGAGTCCAACTGACCTCAGGAAGAACCTGATTTGGGTATTGAGGATAAAGAAGAGGGCAGACTCTGTGTGGTAGCTTCTGATCTTCCGGCCTCCTCACTGTCTAATGGTGAGGACATACAATGGCTGAGTGACTTGAGGAGACGCACTTCTGGTTAGGTGGTCAGAATTTATGCCTGTGGGACATTCAATGACAAATGTCCAATAGGCAACCTGATGCCTGAGCCCAGAGTGGAGGACCCCATTTAGGGTTGGAATTCTAATATGGCAGCCATGATCATAGAAGAGCTCCCTAAAACCCTATGTCAGGACATGGCCACCCAGAGGGATAAGAGAAAGAGGCAGAGAATGGAGTTGGAAAGAGTCAATGTTTTAGGGACAAGACACTGAGAAGAAACAAGTAGGAAGCCCAGCAGGTGGGTGCGGGGACAGGCCTGCCAGCATGAAGCAAGCATGCATAAAGTCCCAATGAGTGGGTCTGCATTCAGGTCGAGTTTTGGAGGATAGGAGCAATTCCACACAAATCTCAGAAAAGTAAGTATGGATAGAAAGCTGCTTTGACAGCATGGTAATGAAGCAGGGCAAGAGAGGAGGGTGTGAAAGGTGCAGAAGATGGAGGACAGATAGTAGAAAAATGCAAGGAGCCCTTGTAATCAGGTGGGAATCCTAGGAAAGAGCCAACATTCAAGCAGCCCCTGTGCTCACCCATCCTGCTGCCTGAGGCACCCTGAGGACACAAGTGTACTCACTCCTCACGGACTCCAGGCTCTGGTCCTGGCTCGCAGCTCTTCTCCTCTTTAAGGTCTCAAGCATATGAAAATGAGAGGTCCTGGAGGACCCTCCTCACATGCAGTGTTTGCTAGATAATCAAAGAGTAGCCAGAAGCATTTTCTTACCCACTTCTCAGCCTTGAGTATTCTGTTCCATCAAGAGTCTTACCAAGAACCCTAAATATTCCACCAAAGAACTTTTAGAATTGATAAATAAATTCAGTAAACTAGCAGATACCAAATTAATATTCAGAAATCTGTTGCACTTTTATACACCAATAATAAACTATCATAAAGGGAAGCTAAGAGAAAAATTCCATCTACAATTGCATCAAAAAAATAAAGTATGTAAGAATAAATTTAACCAAGAAGTTAGAAGACCTGTATTGAAAAAATTATAAAACATTAAAGAAAAAAATTAAAGAAGATACAAATAAATAAAAGCTTATACACACTAGTGAATAGGAAGGATTAATATTGTTAAAATATCCATACTACACAAAGTGATCTTTAGATTCCATGTAATTCCTATCAAAATACCAATGGCATTTTTCACAAAACTAAAAAAAATAAACCAAAAATTCTTACAGAACCACAAAAGACCCCGGATAGCTATAGTAATATTTAGAAAGATAAACAAAGTTGGAGGTATCACAATACCTGATATCAAACTATACTACCAGGCTATAGTAATCAAAACAGCATGATCCTGGCATACATACAGATGCATAGATCAATGGAGCAGAATAGAAAGCCCATAAATAAACCCATGCCTATATGGTTAATTAATAACAAAGGAAGCAAGAACGTACAATTGTGTAAAGAAAATTTATTTAATAAATGCTTGGAAGAACTGGACAGATACATGCAAAAAAAAATGAAACTAGACCACCTTCTTAAACCATATATAAGAATAAACTCAAAGTTGACTGAATACCTAAATATAAGACTGAAAACCATAAAACTTCTATAAAAGCAATTTCTGATGTTTTTCTTAGTAATATTTTTTGTGATATGTCCCCTTGGGCAAGGGAAACAAAAAAAAATAAAAATAGAATACTCTATGACCCAGCAATTTCATGTCTGGATATTTATCTAAAGAAATCCAAAGCACTCATCCAAAAAAGACTCCAAAAAATCAAAGGAGCTTAAGAATGGCGGACTGGTTTTGGTGGCTGGAGCAGTTGTGGTGGGAATGCTGTAGTATTGTTACCAATGTTATGAAGGACCTGGTTCATAGGAAGAGGCTGTGATGCTTGGTGGAAGAGGAAACATCGATACCAACCTACTACCTGAGCAATTCACATCCCCAAATTATTCTGCTTTTGAAACCTACTTAATGAGAAATGAATTTGAAAGACTGGCTGCTGGACAACCAATTGAATTGCTTGGTATGAAATGATATGAACCTCCACTCATTCCTTGAATCAGAAAAAATGACATTACTGCATCCAGGAATGTGTAAACAATTATATAGCCCAGGGAAGAGTGTGAAACACTTCAAACAGAGAATCTGGAACTAAAGTCACAGAGTAGATGCAATGCCTGGAAAGTGTATAACGAAAATTTTATTCAGATGCTTGAGCATGCACAGAAAGAGCTCCAGAAGTAATGAAACATATGGAAGATTTAGACTGGCAGAGAAAGAACCCACAACTCACAGCTGAATCTAAATGAAGAGAAATGGAGTCAAATTGGGTATCCCTGGTCAGTAAGAATAATGAGATTGAAAGGACTATTGTGCAATTAGAAAATGAAGTCTTTCAAATGAAGCAGTAAAAATGCAGAGGCCAATGAAAAAAACATATGGAAAGAAAATGAATGCAGTTGTAGAAGCAATTCAGGCTGGCATCCATAAAAGGTCAGACAGCAGCATGGTGAAGGTCAATAGCATTGTACGGAACTAGTCAGTGGTTAAGTGTTCAGGAAGCACAGAAAATACAATTTTCAACTTGGAAAAAAAAAACATATGCACCTCTGTTTATTGCAGTGTTATTTACAATAGACAATACCAAAAAAACCTAAGTGTCCATCAAGAGATGACTGGATAAAGAAGATGTGGTGCATGTATACAATGAAATACTACTCGGCCATAAAAAAGAATAAAAGCTTACCATTAGTGACAACATGGATGGACCTAGAAGGTATTATGCTCAGTGAAATAAGTCAGACAGGGAAAAACAAATACAATATGATTTCACTTATATGGACTCTAAAAACAAGCTAAATTAACAAAGCAGAAAAAGAGTCATAGATACAGAGAACAAACTGATGGTTGTCAGATGGAAGGGGCTTGGGGAGCTAGGTGAAAAAAGTGAAGGGATTAAGAAGTACAAATTGTCAATTATAAAAACAGTCACAGAGATGTAAAAAAACAGCATAGGGAATTTATTTCATAATCTATCTGTATAAAGAGATAATATGCAAATTAGTGGAGACACTGTAATAATCATGATGGGTCAGGAGGAGGTTGCATATGCAGGTGAGGCCTGGAGTGGAGATGAAGACAGAGATGGGGGGAATGCCCAAGCCACTATGGCTGCGGGCTGGCCCAGAGAGGAGAGAGGAGTAGAAAGAGGAGAAAGGAGAGAAGAAAGAGGGGAGAAGAGAGAAAGGAGAGGACATGGTTGAGGGCAGACCTTGCCATCTGTCCCACCTCTGTATGTGAGTCACAGAGGAACACCTTTTCTGACTACTTATTGGGTAAGCTGCCAGTATGCCACTCGCAATGTTCTTGGTAACTTACCTAATAAGAATCCAAAAAGGTGACCTAGGGTTTTCCCACCTCATTTCTAGAGTAAAAAATGAGGGTCTATTGCTGGAGGGCCTAAGTAATGTCATATCTTGACCTCGCTGGTTTGGCTCAGTGGATAGAAACTCAGCCTCCTTACCGCAGAGTCTGGGTTCAATTCTGGTCAAGTGCATGTACCTGGGTTGCAGGCTCCTCCCTGGCTGGGGCCCAGGTCAGGGCTCATGCAGTAGGCAACCAATTGATGTATCCCTTTCCATTGATATTTCTCTCTGTCTTTTCCTTTCTCTTTCATGATATCTAAAAATCAATGGAAAAATATCCTCAGGTGAGGATTAAAAAAAAATAAAGAGCAAGAAATGCCATATCCTATAAAGAGCCATCTTGAAAATGCTAAAGAAAGTTGTCATTTTTTTCATAGTGAAGGGACTGAAGTCCTTGTTGATGAAAACACTTTGGTGGCTGCCATGGTTGGCAGTGGCAGCAGCAGAGGGATGATGGGGACGGTGCCTTCCCCTGATCAGGCAGGTTGCTTTCTCCAGAGGGAGGCCAGAATGCGAATTAGGCCCACTCTGCAGGGAGCAGGCCTAAGCCATCAGTAGAATATCCCCTGAAGGTCCCTGGACAGTGAAAGGGGGCAAGCTTGGCTGAGGGAACCCCTCCCCACGCCACCCCCAGTGCACAAAATTCAACATTTAGTATTGTAATAACTATGTATGATGCCATGTGGGTTCTATACTTATCATGGGGATAACTTCATAAGTTATATAATATACTTAACACTATGCTGTACACCTAAAACTAATATAAAATAATATTGAATGTCAATTCTAATAGAAAAATAAAATAATTTAAAAATTTAAAAAAGAGTCCTCCCTCTGAGGACAAGTCGGAGGCATTACAAAATAACTTCACATGGTTTGAAACACTAGAGTGCTGACAGCCAGAATTATTAATCAGACTGTGGTAGGTCTTCAAGGAGTATGCGCTTCAGACTGCTCATGGTGATTGTGAGCACCTCAAAATGTTTGGGAATTAGGTCAGTGCTGAGGCCAAGTAAGTCCAGGTCTTAAAGTATGTCAGATGTGCTGATTCTTTGATACTTAAACTCTCTAATTCATGTTCACAGTATTTATTCAATGATTATGAGTGAGCTTTACATAAATCTAAGTGGCATTTGACTCTCTTGGAAATAGATTTTTAAAATAAACCAAAAATTACTTGGATTGCTTTGTGTTTGCACATGAATGATAGCTAACATTCCTTATAAAATACCTAAATGTCAGCACATACTAAGTCAGATCTCATCTGACTCCCCTCACAATACTATGAGGTAGGTTCATTTTACTCATTTGTTATTATGAGTAGAGTTAAGCTCAGCCATTGTGCTGATCTGCCTCCCAACCTTTTGGAGGAGATGGTGTTAATGACCAACCATAGTTTTCCTCATGACACTCATGAGTGGTAATTGCCAAAAAAGAGAGCTCCATTCACCAAGAAAAATTTAATAGTTAGCAACTTGAAACTTTAGATGTGCATTTAATAAGAGAAAAATGATAACAAATATTAACTCTATTGTTGTGGTTAAAATCCTCCAATGACTTCTTATGATGAGATTGGTTTCTAATTCCTCAGCAGAGAAAACTGACTGCTCAGGCCTGCCTCAGCTGGTCCTTGTTCTTCAGTCAACTCTAGCAGTCAGGCTTCAAAAGATGTCATGGCCTACATGCATCAACACTTTGTGCAGGCTGTTCCTGCTTCCTGGCACTCTTCTCTGCCTACAGGCTTCCAGGACTAATGCCTATTCCTTCCATTCTCAGATTGGGTTATATGACAAACCTACAGCCAACATCATACTCAATGGGCAAATCTAACACCTTTCTCCCTAATAACAGGAACAAGACAGGGATGCCCACTCTCACCACTCCTGTTCAACATAGTACTAGAAGTGTTAGCCATAGCAATCAGAGAGGAAGAAGAAATAAAAGGCAACTGTATTGAAAAAAAAAAGAAAACTGTCATTTTTCAAGATACTGTAACTGAAAACCCTAAAGACTCCATCAAAAAACTACTAGAACTAATAATTGAATTTAGCAAAGTAGCAGAATACAAAATTAACACCGAGAAATCTATAGCATTTTTATACACCAATAATGAACTCACAGAAAGAGAAACTAAAAAAAAAAATCACATTTACCATTGCAACAAAAAAATTAAGATACCTAGGAATAAACTTAACTAAGGAGGTAAAAGAATTGTACTCAAAAAACTACAGTACATTGAAAAAAGAGGTAGAGGAATACATAAACAAATATCTTCTACTGTGTTCAAGGATTGATAGAATAACATCATTAAAATGTTCATACTACCCAAAGCAATGTATAAATTCAATGCAATCCCCATTAAAATACCAACAGTATATTTCACAGACCTAGAACAAACACTCCAAAAAATCATATGGAATGAAAATAGACTCCGAATAGCCACAGCAATCCTGAAAAGAAAAACAAAATTGGAGGGAATCACAATACCAGATATCAAGCTATATTACTTTTCTCAGAACTGCCTGGTACTGGCAGAAGAACAGAAATATAGACCAAAGAAACAGAACAGAGAACCCAGAAACAGACACAAGCCAGTATTCTCAATTAATATTTGACAAAGGAGGCATGAACATACAATGGAATCAAGACAGTCTCTTCAATAAACGGTGTTGGGAAAAGTGGACAGATACATGTAGAAAAATGAAACTAGACCATCAACTTACACCATACACAAAAATAAAATCATTCCTCTTAAATGGATAAAGAACTTAAATATAAGACAGGAAATTATAACAGTCTTAGAAGAATCCACAGACAACAAAATATCATACATATGTTATAGCAATATCTTTACCAATACAGCTCCTAGGGCAGTGGAAATGGAAGATAAACTATCCAATCAAAAATGGGCAAAAGACATAGACACTTTTCAAAAGAAGACATACAGAAGTCCAAGAGACATAAGAAAACATGAAATGAGAAAATAAAGAAATGGGACTACATCAAAATAAGAAGCTCCTGCACAGCTAAAGAAACCATTAACGAAACAAGAAAGCCCACTGCATGGGAGAACATATTTGCCAATGTTATCTCTGATAAGGGTTTAATCTCTAAAATTTACAAGGAACCCATACAATTTAACAAAAGAAAGATAAACAACCTAATTAAAAAATGGGCAATGGAACTAAATAAATACTTTTTGAAAGAGGACATAAGGAAGGCCAAAGAGACATATGAAAACCTGCTCAAAGTCATTAATCCTCTGAAAGATTCAAATCAAAACAACAATGAGGTACCATCTCACACCTGTCAGAATGGCTATCATCAACAAACACAAATGCTGGAGAGAATGTAGAGAAAAAGGAACCCTCTTGGACTGCCGGTGGAGATGCAGACTTGTGTAGCCACTGTGGAAAACAGTATGGAGAGTCCTCAAAAAGTTAAAAATGGAACTTCCATTTGACCCAGTAACCACACTTCACCAATCAGAAAGTATATATGCTCCCCTATGTTCATAACAGCACAATTTACAATAGCTAAGATTTGGAAACAGCCCAAGTGCCCATCAGCAGATGAGTGGATTAGAAAACTGTAGTACATCTACACAATGGAATACTACACTGCTATAAAAAAAGAAGGAATTTATACCATTTGCAATAGCATGAATGGAAATCATTATGCTAAGCAAAATAAGGCAGTCAGAGAAAAGTAAATATCACATGATCTCACTTATTTGTGGAATATAATGAACAATATCAAGTGATGAACAGAAATAGATCCAGAACCGAGACTGGTTTGGCTCAGTGGATAGAGCATTGGCCTGCAGACTGAAGGGTCCCAGGTTCAATTTCGGTCGGGGGCATGTACCTTGCTTGCAGGCACATCTCCAGTGTGGGATGTGCAGGAGGCGGCTAATCGAAGTCTCTCTCTCATCGATGTTTCTGACTTTCTATCCCTCTGCCTTCCTCTCTGTAAAAAATCAATAAAAAAATAAAATAAAAAGAATAGATCCAGAGACAGAGAAACTCCAACAGACAGTAAAATTTCAAAGGGAAGGCAGTGGTGGTAGGAGGTAGAGGGGAGGTAAGAGATCAACCAAAGGACTTGTATGCATGCATATTAGCATAATCAGTGGACACAGACACTGGGACAGAAGGGGCTTGTCCTTGGGGTTAGGAGGTGAGGTGAGAGTGTCCAGGGAGGAGGAGATGGGGGAAAAGGAGATATATACAATACTTTAAACAACAATAATATTTTTTAAAAAAAGAATGAGAGAAAAAAAGAGGAAATCTATAGGATGGGAGAAAAACTTCACCAATCATATATCAAATAAGAGGGTAATAGCTAAAAATATACAAAGAATTCATACAACCTAATAACAACAACAAAAATCAGTCTTTAAAATTTATAAATTTTGAAGAAACCAAGATGGCCTCATAGGTGAACAAGTAAACTGCTGCCTCACACAACAATTTCAAAACTACAGCTAAAAGACAAAATGGACATCATTCAAATTAGTCAAGAAAGCTGACTAAGTGGAGATTCTACAACTAGAAGGAAAGAGAGGGGCTCACAGAAACTCAGAGGAGCTGCAAAAAGCTGAGGTACAGAGACACACATGTAGAGAGGATGGGAGGCAGAGTGCCTGGCTGGTTTCCTCTAGCAGGAGGGAGACTAAAATTTCCAATTGCACTGAACCCCAGTTCCGGGCAAGACTCATACAAGGGGGAGTCTGGACTATCATGAAAAGGGAGGAGTGCACAAAAACTTAGGGGAGCTGCAAAAGGCAGAGGTCTGGAGGTACACTGGTATGCACACAGAGGGCTGGCTGCTGATTGTTCTGGCTTTCTCTAGCAGGAGGAAGATAGAACCTCCCAACTGTGCTGAAATCCACTTTCGACAGCACTGAACCCCAGTTTCGGGTGAGACCCTGAGGACACAGACTCATATGGGTCCCTGGAGCTTATGGAAACTCAGGGGAGCCAGAAAGGCAGAGATCTGGAGGCATGCAAGCTTGAGTGCATGCAGAGAAGGCCACAGTGATTACCGAGTGACACTGAGACCTAAGGGCCATGTAGGGCAGGGCTGAGGGGAATCCAAGGCAGTCTTCCCAGCCCTGAGCTCCACTCCATTCAAGCTGAATACAGAGGCTTTTGCAATTTTGCAAGTCTTGTATCATAAGGCTGACTCTAGCACAGAAGTTCTCCCAGCGTAGACATAGCTGATCCTCACAACCAATTGGCTGGGAGGTCAATTTCCACCAGTGATAGCAACAACAATCAAGATTTAACTACAACAAGGCTGTACACACAGTCCACAAAGAGGTGCACCAAGGGAGTCCACCTCAGGTAATTGGGAAGGTGAAGCTACTGGGCCATATAGGACACCTACCACACAAAGCTACTCTACCAACTCAGGGAAGCAGCAAAAATGTGAAGATAAAGGAAGAGGTCACAAACGAAAGAAATGGAAAAAAACAAATGAGTGCATCTGAAGTTCAAAATCATGGTTATAAGGTTTTTCAAGAATTTCCTAGAAAAGATGGATAAATTTGGCAAGATCCAAGAGGGAAAGTAAAAGGACCAAATAGAAATGAAAAAGGGTCAAGTAGAAATTAAACATACATGGACTCAAATAAAAAATATTATACAGAGATCTAATGCTAGACTAGAGGAATGCAAGAATCAAGTCAAAAATTTGAAACACAAAAAAGCTGAACACACTCAACTGGAAAAACATAAAGAAAAAGGAATAAAAAAATGTGAAGATAGTGTAAGGAGCCTCTGGGACAACTTTAAGCATACCAACATCAGAATTATAGGGTGCCAGAAAGAGAGAGCAAGATACTGAAAACCTATTTGAAGAAATAATGACAGAAAACTTCCCACATCTGGTGAAAGAATAGACTTACAAGTCCAGGAAACACACAGAACCCCAAACAAAAGGAATCCAAAGAGGACCACACCAAGACACATCATAATTAAAATACCAAGAGCAAAAGACAAAGAGAGAATATTAAAAGCAGCAAGAGAAAAACAGTTAATTACCTACAATGGAGCACCTATACGATTGTCAGCTGATTTCTCAACAGAAACTATCCAGGCCAGAAGGGGGTGGCAAGAAATATTCAAAGTGATGTATAGCAAGAACCTACAACCAAGATTACTCTACCAGCAAAGCTATCATTCAGAATTGAAGGGCAGATAAAGAGCTTCACAGATAAAAAAACAAACAAACAAACAAACAAAAAACCCACAAAAACAAAACAAAAACAAAAACTAGAGGAGTTCATCAGCACCAAACCAGTATTATATGAAATGCTGAAAGGTACTCTTTTTAGAATAGGAAGAAGAAGAAAAAGGTAAAGATAAAAATTAGGAACAACAAATATATATCAACAAGTGAATCTAAAAATCAAATGAAGATACAAAATTAAAGCCAATAAATATATGGCATTTTTATACACTAATAGTGAACTTACAGAAAGAGAGACTGAAAAAGCAATCCCATTTACCATTGCACACAAAAAAAAGATACCTAGGAATAAACTTAACTAAGGAAGTAAAAGACCTATACACAGAAAACTAAAATCACTGAAAAAAGAGACAGAGGAAGATGTAAACAGATAGGAGAGCATATGATGCTCATGGATCGGGAAAATCAACATTATTAAATTATTATTAAATTATTATTATAAATAGTTTCCCACTCCTCAGTCAGTGTGCTTGTTTACCTCATTGTCGAAGCATCTTCTGTGCATACATACTTTATCACATTTCTTTTTATAACCATGGGTCCGAAGAAAGCGAGTGGAAAGGTCTATTGAATTAGAGAGTGAAATCATAGAAAAATATGAGCAAGGTGTGCGAGTGGCTGACTTGGCGAGGCAGTACCGGCAGGCGTAGTACTTCAAGCATATGCACTGTGCTTAAACAGAAGGAGTCGATAAAGGGTATAACACCAGCTAAGAGCGTTACAATAATTTCTAAGCTCCGTAGCTCGCTCCATGAAAAGATGGAGAATCTACTGATGGTGTGGGTGACGGAGAAGCACCTTAAAGGAGATACATTAACACAAGGCATCGTATGCGAGAAGGCGCGAGCGATTTACGGTGATTTGCTGGAGCAGACCACGTGCACTTCCATGGATGAAGCATCAAAAGACTCATTTAAAGCCAGTAGAGGCTGGTTTGATAACTTTAGGAAAAGGTCCGGCATTCACTCCATCCTCAGGCATGGTGAGGCAGCAAGTTCAGATGTGAAGGCAGCTGAGGATTACCTCAAAACTTTTTCTGAACTGATAGAAGCCAAACGATATATCCCCCAGCAAGTCTTCAACTGTGACGAGACAGGGCTTTTCTGGAAGAAGATGCCGAATAGGACTTATATAATGGCAGAGGAGAAGGCGATGCCAGGCCACAAACCCATGAAGGATAGGCTAACTTTCCCACTGTGCGCCAATGGGAGTGGCGACTGCAAGATCAAGCCTCTGCTCGTATACCATTCGGAAAACCCCAGAGTCTTTAAGTCACATAAGATTTTAAAAGATAAACTGCAAGTTATGTGGAGGGCAAACCCAAAGGCATGGTCACCAGGCAGTTCTTTGTGGAGTGGGTAAACCTGGTTTTCGGCCCTTCTGTTAAGAAATATCTACAGGAAAACAACCTAACCATGCAAGTTCTCCTCGTCCTCAACAATGCTCCTGCTCACCCACCAAACCTCGAAGATGAACTCCTCGAAGAGTTCAAGTTTATGAAGGTTGTCTACCTACCTCCCAACACCACTCCTACCCTGCAGCCCATGGATCAGGAGGTGATTTCTAATTTTAAAAAGCTGTACATCAAGCACCTGTTCCGGCGCTGCTTTGAAGTGATGGAGAACGCAAACCTCACCCTTCGAGAGTTCTGGAAGAACCATTTTAACATCGTAATATGCTTCAGAATTATTAATCAGGCCTGGCTGGGTGTTAAAACGAGGACTTTGACCTCTGCATGGAAGAAGCTGTGGCCTGAGGCCTAAGCCGAAAGGACCTTCGAAGGATTCGAACCCGAGGTGCCAGTAGAGAAGGAGATAGTGTCTCTGGGAAAATCCATGGTCCTGGAGGTGGATGAGAGAGACGTGAATGAGCTCATCGAGGAGCACTCTCTGGAACTCACCACGGAGGAGTTACAAGAGTTGCAGTCTCAGCAACATGTGGAGGTTCTCCAAGAAATTGGTTTCGAGGAGGAGTCAGAGGTGGAGGAGCTCTCTACAAGTGAGATGAAGGAGATCTTAAAAATGTGGGAGAGGGTGTCACACTTTGTGGAAAAGAAACACCCCGAAAAAGTTGCTACTGGTCGTGCATCGGAGCTATTCAATGAAACTTGCCTCTTCCTCCCTTTCAGAATGTTTCTGAAATGGGTGAGGCAAGTTTCATTGAATAGCTCCGATGCACGACCAGTAGCAATTAAGTTCAGTGAAGATTAGTTAAGTTACATTCAGTTTAGGGATAAAGTGTAGCCTTAAGAGTGTAACGAGTAGGTAAATACACTTTATAAAACCAGTTTATTCCTTCACATTCTCTTTTATTATGTTTTTATACAATATTTGTCATTTTTAAATACATTTTTCTTATTCAAAAACACATAACAAGAACAACTGGGGTGGCATTTTGGGGGTTGGAATGGATTAACGGCATTTCAATTGATTTCAATGGGGAAATTTGCTTTGAGATACGAGCAACTTGATATATGAGCAAGGTTATGGAACAAATTAAACCCGTATCTCGAGGTACCACTGTATTACATTCATAAAGAGAATCAGACAAGCACACTAGATGATACTGAAAATACCTTTTATAACAATTCCGCAGCTGTTCCCACTATAACTTCGGTTAAATAGGAATAGAAATTGAATAGCTAATACATCAGAGAGGACCAAAATACAACCAAAATCACTAAAAATGAAGGAATACTGAAGTTATCTGCACCACCATCAAGATGAAACAGGAGAGAATCCAAGATGGCGGCATAGGCAAACACCTACACTGCTACCTTGCACAACAATTTCAAAACTACAACTAAAAGACTGAACGGACATCATCCAGAACCACAGGAAAGCTGGCTGAATGAAAATTCTACAACTAGAAGTAAAGAGAGGGGCTCACAGAGACCCAGAGGAGCCTCAAAAAGCTGAGGTATGGAGACAAGCACACGGAGGGAGCGGGTGACGGCGAACCTGGCTGGCTTTCTCTGGCAGGAGGGAGACTGAGACTCTCAAAGGCATTGAACCCCTTATCCTATGACACTAAACCCCAGATCCAGCCAAAACTCATATGGGGGGAGTTTGGACTGTGAAGGGGGAGAATTGCACGGAAATTTAGGGGAGTCGCAAAAGATCAGAAGTCTGGTGGCGTGCATGGCATTGCATGCAGAGGACTGACTGATGATTGTGCCGCTGGCTTTCGGGACTGGGCAGGAGACAGACCCTCCCAATATGCCACTTCTAATTGAGGGGTCCCAGGTTTGATTCCGGTCAGGGGCATGTACCTTGGTTGCGGGCACATCCCTAGTGGGAGGTGTGCAGGAGGCAGCTAATTGATGTTTCTCTCTCACTGATGTTTCTAATTCTCTCTCTCCCTTCTTCTCTGTAAAACATTAATACAACATATTAAGAGAGAGAGAGAGAGAG
>JAAGEH010000392.1:26434575-26526605 GCA_011751065.1 Lasiurus cinereus | reverse complement strand
GAGAGAGAGAGAGAGAGAGAGAGAGAGAGAGAGAGAGAGAGAGAGAGAAACCAAGAAACATTCATGTTGCCAGGGCTCAGGGGGAAGAGCCTTTAAAGAACAGAGTGTGGTCATTGGTGCCAAATGCTACAAGGAGATCAAGAGAAAGAAGATGGGAAAAAAGACCAGATGTTTTGCTAAATGACTGGTGGCCTTTAGAAGTGCAATAGAAGCAGATAACTAAGGAACAGATAACTTTAAAAATGGAAACATTCTACGTAGACCAATTGTTTGAGAAGCAGAACAATGAAGGGAATCCAGTTTGGATAATAGACATGGGCTAGTTGAGCAAATATGCTTTTCTCTAAAATGAGATACATTTACATATATTTTTTAAAAGGGTGTGGGTGAGATAGTTGCTGAAAAAGTGATCTCAATGAAATAAATTGCTCTTCTATGAAAAGAAGAAAAAAGGATGAATTATAACTATTTGAAATGTTACAATAACAAAGAAAAATTTAGTTTACCACCTATGTATTAGTTAAGATAGATCAAATATTTAAATTTATTTCATAATCTGCCTGAAATAATCAGAACCTTATGGGTCTAGTTCCAATTATTTAAAAAAAAAACTGCTACAAAGATAACTGGACAGCACCAAAGAAAGCTGTCTCACTGTGTATTACATGAACACCTGTAAAACTTGCTCCTGCTTTCCCATTCAGATTAGATTTTACAGCTTCCAGGAGAATTATGCAAGATGCTTGGCATGATCTTGCCAATCAATGCTTATATTTTAAAAGAAAGGTAATAATTAGTTTAATGCTAAGGGGGGAAATGGTAACACTGACCTGAAATAGTTCCAGTGACTGATAATCTATAAACTTTTCTTAAAGTTATGCAATTTCAAGTTCTAATGACTATTGGTGATAAGAATAGCAGAGTAACATGTTTGCTTCTTTGGCAAGACATGCTCTGAGTTCAATTACCTAACCAGCCTTTATAAAAATCTTACAGAGTTAGGAAAACCAAATATAACCACTGGAATTGCAAAGCTATTTTCCACATTCTTAGCCAAATCGAGAAATCAAGGGTAAACATGATCCAAATTAATTATCTTCTTGAAATTAAACTTTATATCTATCTATTTTATTCACACCTTATTCCAGAAAAGATTTAATGTTATTTTTTTTGTAAATATGTAGTCTGTCTTTAAATTCATAGTATAATATATAACTAAAACTAACTATGGCAAAAATAGAGAATGCTTAAATTTTCAAGGGCATATCTTCTATTGGAAAGGACATGTAGAGAAGCTGGAACTCAGGTTTGAGAGTAAAGTGTGTACTTAGAGATCATCTAATTCACCCTCTTTATCCTCAATTTTTACTAATTAACAAACTGACGCCAATGTCAGTGAAGTAAATTGCCTAAAATATTCCTTTAGCTCTAATTTCAAAGAGAACTAGGACCAGAATTATCATTATTTTATCTTCAGTATAATTTTTGACTGCTTTTTTATTTTTTAGTATAATTTTATTTCCATTCCTGAGAGTTATTCCCATGGATGACATAGATTTTGTTAATAACAACTACAAAAATAAATAATAATAGTACATCTTGGATTTGTTGTTTGTTTTAAATCATTTTCAGGAAACATAGTGATAATATTCAAATCTCATGACTTTTCTCAAAAGCACATCAAAGTATAAATAAGCTTATTTGCCCCATTCAATCCCCATTGGGGTGGGGGATGGGGAATAGAGAAAAAAAGCTTCCTCATTGCTAAATGCTCTGGTAGAAGGAAGCCAGTCTTGAGATGAGTGACAGTAGGCAATAAATTCCTTCCCAGTCTCCGGCTATAAAGCATAGCAAACTAGTTGGTGGAAATGCATAATGGCAATGCTTGATATGCTTGAAAACCCAAACCCAGGATAATGACACAAATATTAAGGAGGAACCAGGCTAGTGTAGGACTGACCACAGAAGTCAGTATAGGGATAACAAGGAGATTTCTTAGTATCACCTGGTTTCTAACAAAACCCGAATATCAGGCACCTTAGGAAAAGACCCCACCAGGAAAGTCTCAAAGCAAAGTGAGTGCATCACTTTGTCACACTGTCCCTTTAGAAGGGCCTAGAAGGGTTCCAGTTGGCTGTGGCTGAACCATCAGAGAGAGGTTCCTTCACACTGAGCAAGGTTGCTAGGATCAGTTTTATGACCAACCTTGACTGGAGTCCCAACAAGACATCCAAAGCATCAGTTGACATCACCACTGACTAACTCCCTAAAACCACAAGATATTTTGTTGTTGTTAATCCTTACTTGAGGATATTTTTTCCATTGCTTTTTCAGAGAGAGTGAGAGGGAGGAGAAAGAAGGAGGGAGGGAGAGGAGGAGACATTGATGTGAGCAAGAATTTAGATCTGCTGCCTCCTGCACACACCCCTACTGGGCATTAAACTTGCCCCCTTCTGGTGCACAGGACAATGCTCCAAACAACTGAGCCACACAGCCAGATCAATTATTAGTAAACAAAGGTCAGCATGGGAGAGGAAAAAGCAAGGAATATGCTGAATTATCAACTATTTTATTGAAAAATGTGTTTCTAAATATCTCAATATTCCAATAACTATGGAAGAAATTGAAGCAGTCATCAAAAAGCTTCCAGCAAATAAAGAGGACCATATGGCTAAACAGGAGAGTTTTACCAAACATTCAAGGAAGAATTAAAATGTATCCTCCTCAGACTATTCAAAAGCATTCAAGAAAAAGGAACACTTCCAAATACCTTCTATGAAGCCAGCATCACCCTAATACCAAAACCAGATAAAGACAACACAATGAAAGAGAATTATAGGCCAATATCTCTCATGAACATAGATGCCAAAATCCTCAACAAAATTCTAGCAAATCGGATCCAGCAGTACATCAGAAAGATCATACTCAAGACCAAGTAAGATTCATCCCAGGAATGCGAAAAACGTGATACATCACATAAACAAATTGAGAGATAAAAATCTCTCAAATGCAGAAAAAGCATTTGACAAAATCCAACACCCTTTCTTGATAAAAACTCTCAGCAAGGTGGGAATAGAAGGATCATACCTCAACATCATAAAAGCCATATGTGATAAACCCACAGCTAACATCATACTCAATGGGGAAAAAACAAAACCATTTCCCCTAAGAACAGGAACAAGACAGGGATGCCCACTCTCACCTCTCCTGTTTGACATAGTACTGGAAGTATTAGCCATTGCAATTAGACAAGAAGAAGAAATAAAAGGCATCCAAATTGTAAAAGAAGTAAAGCTCTCCTTATTTGCAGATGAAATCATACTGTACATAAAAAAACCGAAGGACTCCATCCCCAAACTAATTGACTTAATAAAAATTTGGCAATATAGCAGGATACAAAATTAATGCCAAGAAATCTGTGGCATTTCTACACACTAATAGTGACATTACAGAAAGAGAGACTAAAAAAGCAATCCCATTTACCATCGCATCAAAAAAAAATGAAGATAACTAGGAATAAACCTAACTAAGGAGGTAAAAGACCTATATGTAGAAAACTACAGGACACTGAAAAAAGAGATAAAGGAAGATGTTAACAGATGGAAGAGCATACCATGCTCATGGATTGGGAGAATCAACATCATTAAAATGTCCATACTACCCAAAGCAATCTACAGATTCAACGCACTACCCATTAAAATACCAATCACATATTTCACAGACCTAGAAAGAATTCTTCAAAGATTCATCTGGAACCAAAAAAAAAAAGGACCACAAATAGCCACAGCAGTCCTGAGAAAGAAGAATAAAGTAGGTGGGATCTCAATAGCATATTTCAAGCTATATTACAAAGCAACTGTTCTCAAAACAGCCTGGTACTGGCACAAGAACAGACATATAGAACAATGGAATAGAATAGAGAATCCAGATACCCACCCAAACCACTATGCTCAATTAATATTTGACAAAGGAGCCAAGACAGCCTCGTCAATAAATGGTGTTGAGAAAATTGGACAGATACATGCAAAAAAAAGAAACTGGACCACCAACTTACACTAAATACAAAAATAAACTCAAAATGGGTACAGGACTTAAACATTAGACAGGAAACCATAAAAATACTAGAGGAATCCACAGGCAGCACAATCTCAGACATATGCTGAAAGAACTTCTTCACTGATACTGCTCCAAAGGCAATGGAAGCTAAAGAAAAAATAAACAAATGGGACTACATCAAAATAAAAAGCTTTTGCACAGCAAAAGAAACCATCAACAAAACAACAAGGAAGACCACTGTATGGGAAAACATATTTGCAAATGTTATCACTGATAAAGGTTTAATTTCCAACATCTACAGCCAACTTATACAACTTAATAAAAGGAAGATAAACGATCCAATAAAAATATGGGGAATGGACCTAAATAGAACCTTTTTGAAAGACGACAGAAGGAAGGCCAAGAGACACATGAAAACAAACATGTTCAAAGTCACTAATTATATGAGAAATGCAAATCAAAACGACAATGTGATACCATCTTACACCTGTCAGAATGGCAATCATCAACAAATCAACAAATGACAAGTGTTGGCAAGGATGCGGAGAAAAAGGAACCCTTGTGCAGTGTTGGTGGGGATGTAGACTAGTGCAGCTACTATGGATAACAGTATGCCATTTCCTCAAAAAACTAAAAATGGATCTTCCATTTGACCCAGCAATTCCACTCTTAGGAATTTACCCTAAGAAATTAGAAACACAATTTGCAATGGCTACAATTTGGAAACACCTTAGGTGCCCGTCAGCAGATGAGTGGATCAGAAAACTATGCTACATCTACACAATGGAATTCTATGCTGCCATTAAAAAGAAGATATTCTTACCATTTGCAGCAACCTGGATGGAACTGGAGAGCCTTTTGCTTAGTGAAATAAGCCAGTCAATGAAGGAGAAACACCTCATGATCGCACTCATTTGTGGATAATAAAGCACATTATAAACTGATGAACAAAAGGATAGACACAGAAGGTGTAAAGCATCAAACAGACTGTCAAATTACAGCAGGAAGTTTAAGGACTGGTGGGGTAGATAAGAGATCAACCAAAGAACTTGTATGCATGCATATAAGCATAACCAATGAACATAGACACTGGGGGGTTGGAGAATGCCTGGGATGGCGGGGGGCAATGGGGAGATATGTATACATGTAACTCAATAAAAAAAAAACTAAACTAAAAATAATGTGTTTCTATTTATTCAAGAAAATGCATAAACTTGAACTAGACCAATTGTATCAACGTTTTATTGGTAGACCTATAAATTGAAGAATTTTTCATAAATGTATGTTAAGAGTGTCTGATCTTAATACAGACTTTTTAAAGCCCATTCTGATGGCTGTGCAAAGAAATCAGTTCAAGAGAAAGAGTGCAAACAGAATGGAAGTAGCACAATCAATCAATGACTACTGCAGCAGCCAGAAAAGAGGTGACATCCGCCTGGACCAGGCAGCAGTGGGGGACTGGAGAGGTGAGGAAAGTAAGGAAATCATGGGTCACTCATGTGTAATGTCAAGGTCTGTGTCCAAGAGAGCAGATAGGACCCAGTCCACAACAGGAGGGATTGCCTTGAAAGAAGAACAGAGATGTCCATCCATCATAATGATAAGGAAAGTCAGTACATAGATACAAGTGCAGGCAATGAGCTAGTTTATTTTTATCACTTCTCTTTTCTCAGTCAAATAAGAAACCAGATCATCAGCTGAGAGTGAGAAGTAGGAGGCAGATTATAACTTAGAAGAGAGGGAAGGTGTGGAGCAAGCATTTCAGAAGTAGGGAATCGAGCTCTCATTTAAGAGCTTTGGACATGAATTGAACAAGTTGCGCAGGGTGAACTTGGAGCTAAGCAGGGTTGGAGTTTTGCCAGGATCATCAAGTGCATACGGAGCAGTGATGACAAAGATACACCTAGAATTGAAGCCAGGGTGGGTCAGAGTCAGGGTGCATGGAGCCAGTGTCAGAGAGACAGGATAGGGCAGGAAGGATGAGTGGAGATGGGGTGACAAGTGAGCAGGCTTCTACAATAGAGATGGAGCCAGAGAATGGCAAATCTAAAAATTACCATGCAGACAGATGAATGAAATGGGGTGATGGAAAGGTCTATAACAGTAAAACTACCCAAATACAGCCACCTGGGTGCAAGTATCATCCACATGGATTTGAAGTTGCCAAGAGTAATGAGAGGAGCAAAGGTGACGAAGAAAGTCAACCATCCAACAACCAGAAGTATAATAGAAATATACCAGCAACCAGGAGTATGATAGAAATTCTGGACAAAGAAATACAGAGAATGGGATTGTCTGAGAGTATGAAATTTAAAGGAGATGGGAATTTTCAAGACAAATAAAGGGAAAGGATTGGAACAGCAAAGATGAAGATCAGCATTTAGCTCCAACTCCAGGCCTGATATTCTATGCTGTTTGGGAGAAAAGCAGCTACTACATGAGCATTTTAAGGTAAGCAAGGACCCTGTGGACCTGCAGGCTTCTGGTAAACAGGGGATGAATAAAACTGCTGGTGATTTTTACAGCAGAGGGAAACAGCTCATAGTCATATATCCCAGTTTCTCAGTCTCAGCACTACTGCCAATTTGGGCCAGATAATTTTATGTTGTGATGGCTGTCCTATGAATTGTAAGATGTATAGATGCCCATAGCACACATGTGTGTATGCACACTCATATACACACACCCACATGCACACACACACATACAATTTGACAACCAAAAATGTGTCCAGCTAGTACCAAGTATTCCCTGGGGGCACAATCACCCCAGTGAGAAGCCTCTGACCTATCTTTAACAACATTGGTGTCATTCTTCTTTGGCCCTAGTGAATACCTAGTAAGCTGAGCATAGAAGAGAGAAAAATACAACCCATGAAGGGTTAACTTCTTCCAAGAACAAACATCACGTTGCCCTGTGGTCCAGTATTATTCCTCTTTTAATAACAACATAAAGAAAACTACTTTGAAAAACAACCATCTGCCCCCCATTTTCCACTGGCCCTAAACATGGGAGTAGTACTAGTTTACCGTAGATCTCATTAGTAAGTCCAGTACTTACAGTTAAAACTTTCAAGATGCAAAATGTAAGTCATAGACATTAATGTACAGGTCTCCACAGGTCATAGGAAAATTTGCCACTGGGTTTCCTCAAAAGGACTAGCTTTATACCCAAACTTACTCTGTGGATTCTACAAGAGTGATGAGGCACACTGTGCAATGCAGGCTTTGTGAATAAATGACAATAGGATAAGAATGCATGTCTTTGCAAGCAACATACACCTAAACCAAAGCCTGGCAGAGTGCCTGATGGCTGTACCACTTACAGTACCCTCATTGTATAAGGAGTCCAGTCCATAATCACTGGTTTCCCAATAATAGTGTAATCACCTTGTAATCTGCGTGTTTAGAAAAGGAAAAGATACACAGATAAACAATCACTCCATTTCCTTGAAGTAACCAGAATGACAACATCTAAAACAAATAGTCTCCTTTGGGAAACTAATTTTGCCAAGGTTAACCATTAATGGGCTATATATCTCCTTCATACACTAGGTAACAACACTCAAAGCTAAGAATTGAAGCTCCTTCAATAATTTCTCTAAGAGGTAGTAGTCCTAGGGACCTGCTCCAAAAGAACAGATTTCCTGGGATGTTTCAGTCCACAGCTGGAAACTTATGGGTGGGTGGCCTTTATTTGTGGAGACAACATACTCCTGCCCTACTCAAGGCCTTGAGTTCATTCCATCCTGAGGATTTCATTGGAACTCACTTCTCACACAGATGATCAAAGCTTGTAGACCATTATCAAGGAGACTTCGATATTCAGCAAATGCATCTGTTACTTGTCTCACACCTTTATCTGCTGGTTAGTTAGATGGTCATTGGAACCCACTCTTTTAAAAGTTGGGCAAGAAAAAATGAGGCTGTGACATCAAAGAATTCTGCTGCCTTGTTAATGAACCACTCTTCAAAGAGGTATGTGGCCAGTGAAAGCATAAGCCTAAGCAACAGTCTAAGATGATTTGCGGCCTTTCCATAGCCCTTCTCTCCAGCCCTCCCTTAGCACTGCTGGCTAATGGTTTTCTGAATATGTCCACCCTGGAATCTCCCAACTTGCTCACAGAGGGCAGAGCTCTCTGGCCAACAATGACAGAGCACTGAATAGGATGTTTTGCACTATTTCCCTTTTCAAAAGATATACTTTCTAAATGAGCCCTTGGGGTTGCTCATCCAAACACTCCTTCCCTCACAGGGGAGTCGAGGGAAGAGACAGCACCCTTAGTTGGTTCTCTTTGCTTGGCAGCCTGACCATCCTTGTCCTTTTTTACCTCCATTCCCTGTATGGGAAATGGGAGGTTGAAAAGGAGAAAACATTTTCTATGCAAAAAAAAAAAAAATTGTGAACAAAAAGGAAACTTATTCATCTGAAACCAGGAGTGACCTTAAAGGAAGCTAATTTGGTCAGAGAGCAGATTTCCTAGCAGAAGACCTGAAAAGGAAAACTTGTCACCAGATTAAAAGCAACGGAATTTCTTTTTCCACTCAGTTTTAATTTACTTCAGTTAAACAATTTATCAGCACATGCTTATTGGCATTTACTATGATTCCAGCTCTGTGCTTTAGATTTCAGATAGGAGACAAAATAAATAGAAGACTAATTCTTTCAATAAGATTTGAGTACCTACAATGTACCAGGCCCTAAACATAAAAGACTAAAGGGACTCTATCGCTGACGATGAAGAACTAAGTAGGTAATATAATTCTACTAGCATTTATCAGCCTTGACCATTGGCATTTGGGGCTGGGTCATCCTTTGTGGAAGGTCTGTTCTGTGTGTTGTAAGATGTTTTGCATCATCCGTGATCTCAACCCACCAGAGCCATAGCCTGCCTCTCCAAGTTGTGACAATAAGAAATTTCTTCAGATGCCGCCAAATGTTCTCTGGAGAATAAAAGTGATGCTCCTAACCTCCCCTATTGAGAAGCACTGACATAGACAAATATTTTCTTTTTTTTTTATTGTGTTACAAGTATACATATCTTCCCATTGCCCCCGCTCCCAGGGATATCCCAACCCCCCCCCCCCACTGTCTGTGTTCATTGGTTATGCTTATATGCATGCATACAAGTCCTTCGGTTGATCTCTTATCTACCCCACCTCTCCTTAATCTTCCTGCTGTAACTTGACAGTCTGTTTGATGCTTTACTGCCTCTGTATCTATCCTTTTGTTCATCAGTTCATAATGTTCTTTATTATCCACAAATGAGTGATATCATGTGGTGTTTCTTCTTCATTGACTGGCTTATTTCACTTAGCATAAGGCTCTCCAGTTCCATCCAGGTTGCTGCAAATTGTAAGAATTCCTTCGTCTTTATGGCAGCATAGAATTCCATTGTATAGATGTACTATAGTTTTCTGATCCACTCATCTGCTGATGGGCACCTAGGCTGTTTCCAAATTGTAGCTATTGCAAATTGTGCTGCTATGAACATAGGGGTGCATAAATCCTTTCTGATTGGTGTTTCTAGTTTCTTAGGATATATTCCTAAGAGTGGGATTGCTGGGTCAAATGGGAGATCCATTTTTAGTTTTTTGAGGAAACTCCAAACTGTTCTCCACAGTGGCCGCACCAGTCTGCATTGCCACCAGCAGTGCACAAGGGTTACTTTTTCTCCGCATCCTCGCCAACACTTGTCGTCTGTTGATTTGTTAATGATTGCCATTCTGAGAGATGTGAGATGGTATCGCATTGTCGTTTTGATTTGCATCTCTTGGATAATTAGTGACTTTGAACACGTTTTCAATATTGTATAACAAATTTAGTAGTTGAATTATATACAAACTGTGATTGTCATACCAAAAGACAGTCTAAACAGCTTTGCCTAAAAAGGTGGTCAGAAGAGGTAATGTTGGATAGGGCTTGAAAAAACAGTAGGTTATCAGGCAAGTAGTAAAATGCATAAAAATAAGAGCAAAAAATGCAGGACACTGTAGTCTGAGGGCAGTAGCAGGGAGGATAAACAATGGAAAAGAGTTTGCCCTCCTGTCATCTGAAAAGAAATGGATACAGTGGCCTTCTGGAATATTTTATGCAGGGGTATGACAAAAGTTGTTAAATGCTTTATCCCACTGACAGAAATACATTGAATTGCTCTACGGAATTTGAAATGCAGCATGGAAGAAAGACAAACAAGAAACTACTAAGCATGGAGTCATATCCTGTACAAACACAGTAAAGAGAACTGGACACAATAGTCATTATAGGATGTGTGAAAAACAGAGTCATTCTTTGTAAGAATAATATTAATGTTACTGTTTGTGTTGTTTGCTTTCTTCACCAGGTTGTACATTTTTCAAAGTCGGGGACAGGTGGCTGTTTTCTCTCCAGGCCCACACTTAGCAGAGAGCCTGGCAGGCTGCAGAGTCAGGTAAGTGTCACTAGGAGAATGATGTTTGAAACAGGGTTGGAAGGAGTGGGTAGGAGGAGTCAGCAAACATTTTATAAAGGGCCAGAGAGTAAATACTTTCAGTTTTCCAGGCATGGCAGGCTCCGTCCCAACCATTTGGCTCTGCTGTTGTGCAAATACAGCCACAGATTGTGTGGAAATGAATGAGACTGTTTCCCAATAAAACTTTATTATAAAAATAGTCAGAAAGCTGAGTTTAGCTTGAGGGCCTTATTTTGCAAACTTCTGTTGCAGACTAAGGTGCTCTCTATATGTTAAAGAGGCGCAGTTACTCAAGAATATTTTTCTAAAAGCAAACATCTCCTCCGTGGAGGGAAGGCAACCTCTTGGTCCTAAAGTCATTCATCTGCTCCTACAGACACACACATCCACTGAACTAATAAACTCAAAATGATGGACTGCTGGAAGCAGAAGACAATCAACTCTATTCCTTTCTTTGCTGCTGAGGAAAGGAAGTCCTCATCACTTAGGGTGCCTGCCCAAAGTGCCATGGCTAGTTCACTCCAAAGGCTCATGTGTGGGGTGAGATGTCAAAGCCAGTGACTTCCAGATGCAGAATTCCCTGACCATACTCTGCCTCACTCTTGTGGGAAGTGAGCCAGACTTTCCTCAGGCAGGGAGGTTCTCCATGGTTAGGGACAAAGCAGTCACTGAACCTAGCTAAGGTGGGATGGTTGGCAATACCATCCTGTCTCATATCATACCCAGGCCAGCAGGGCTGTGGGGCCAGCAGGGCTGCAGAGCCAACAGGGCTACCCTCAATACCAAGATGAGGCCCCTCCAGGGTTCTAGAAAACACCAGGAAAAGGATCTCCATTCCTGATTCAGTCATATACATACCCTGGTAATGGTCCTTGGAACTTGTGTTCATTTATAAGGAAAGCCTGGATACAAACCATCTGAGAATGGCGTTCCAGTCAATAACATTGCATCACAAGACTCAACCAGGAGATATTTAAGGATCTACTTTCTTGACTTGGGAAAAAGATGTAATGTGGTTCCCATCAAATAGCAGACTTTTAATCTCATTACCAAATAAAGGTTGTTCAAATCTCCAAGGTGCTTAAAGCTTTCCATGGGTCAGCTTCTCCTGCTCCCAGCATCCCCCTGAGATAAAAAGACCCTGCTGTTTTTCTTTTGTTTTACAAATGGCAAGGCAGGACAAGTGGAACCAACCCAGACTATGTTTTCCCAGCTTGTATGAAGGCCCCCTTTGTCTCTTTCTGCTCTGGGGTTGTCACTGTATGCATTAGGGATATTCTATGGTTAGATAAGCCTGTGCTTCATTGATTTTGTTGTGATCTTTAGGTTCCAAGATAACTAGCTCTGCAAGACAACTAATAGAAATGGCATTTCAAGTAGAAAACTTGTAATACAAGCATGTAGGAATCTAATATCAAATGTCTTTCAAAGAGTTTGGGGTCAGAAAGGCAGAATTAGGAAGTGGTATGAAGGTAAATTCCCAGGTGCATTCCACAGCAGGTTGACAACACAAAACGATGTCTTCCCATCTCCTGTCAACAGCACCTGGTTTGCTGAAGTGACTACTCCTTTCTTCAAGACTTTGGTAAAGTTGGGTTAACACACTGACATGCCCATTTTACATGAGCTGCTTCCTTTAAACTTACACATGCCAAACTTATACTCAGGTGACAGATTCTAATTAGAAGTTTATCCACATTTTCATTCAAAAGATTTTTCATGATCAGATGGCATCCTCAAAATGGATGGATGCAATCCCATCAAGGGCCCCCCTGTGTAGCTACTACTATGGCATTCAAATTATTGAGACTTCTTAGATATAATATGACAGATAGACTTATTATTTTGAAAGTGCTAAATTATAAATTAATTTACACTCAAGAGATTAACAATTTTCTTTTATTTTAGGATCCATGTGCAAACAAGAACACTGGAGCACATGTGTTTTTCTCTCAAACAGTTTTTGGAATAAATCAAAATGAGCCGATGCAGAGTATAAAAGGCTGCAATGTCTGGTGTCTGTGCTTTGCCTTCTACTCACCCCATCCCCAAAAAATATCTTAATTTTTTCAGTGTTTCTCTTCTCAAAAGGGGGCATTTTACCTCCAGGAAGGACCCAACTAGGGAAATATTTGGCAATGTCTAGGAACATTTTAATATGTCATGACTGGGGAGGAAAGTGTTAGTGCATCTAGTGGATAGAGACTGGGGACCCTGCTGAACACACTACAAGCATACAGAATACCCCCCACCTCCCGTCCTGAGCAAAAACTTATCTGACTCACAGCCAATAGTTCCAAGGTCGAGAACCCTGGTTTGTTTATACATTTAATTACTATGAATCACATTAGGAAACTGCCCAAAACTTAAAGGCCGTTTTAGGCTATAGTCACAGTACCTTCACTGAGACAGTTAATACTCTCCATGGACACAGCTCAAGACACTGGTCACCTACTTTGGGAGGGCTGCTGGGGAAGGCAGAGGAATGGAGGTGGAAAGGCTCTGGGCATGGTCCCCAGTGGGGACAATCCAAGTGCTTGCACTTTAAGCCAAAGTCTGTCTGGGTTCAAGCAGACTTTTCAACAGAGGGCATGAGGTCTAATGACCTTTCTTTGAGGAAGGGATTGAAGATACAGATGAGGACAATGTTGAAGATAAACACATGTTGCTTTGTGATCTTATGAAATTAAAGAAATTTTAAATTTAAATTCTGGAAAGGACACACTAAGCTTTCTCAGGACCAAATGTTGATATTAAATATAAAAGAAAAGACAGTATTTACATACACTGGTGAATTGTTTCTACACAGAGAAAATGACATCTAAAGTTAGGCCTTGTCTCAGCACTGGATCTTAAATGCTTTAATGAAAAGATTGTTATTGTTGTAAAAGTCATGAATAGGATGAGGTTGGGATAAAAGAGCTTAAGAACAAGAAGTGCTCAATACCCTTGGAAGTGAGGTAAGTCATATGCTCATAGCAAAAAGCTAGAAGAGGCTGCAGTAGGACTGAGGATGGTGCCTCCTGGGTTCTGACAGTGGGGCCATCAGCCTGCTTCTGGAACAGTCCTCACTCCCAGCAGATTTCCCAAAATCTGAGTCCACTGACAGTGGTTCTGTGAGCTATTACATCTGCAATCAATATGGCCAGATTCGCATTGCAAACTTGCTCACAGCCACTCTTTCTACCTTGAGGCTTTCTTCATCTCCATGAAAGCTGGGCTTAGCCATCTCTTAATCACATGAGCTCTTGGCTTGGGAATGAAGATAGTTTCCCTTGATGAGACCACAGATGCACAACACAGTTGAGCAGCTACCTTTCTCCCCACCTCTGTTAGCATTACCCCCCATCCCAAATATGGGCCTGGCCCTCATCATCTCTTTGCTCCAAGCCTGGGGCTTTGCTCAGCAAGGCCTCTTTCCTGAGCTTGGCTGCCTTTGGGACTCAGCCTTCCCTACACTCTCTGTGCAATCAGTGCCTCTCCCTTGCCTTCATCTTTGGTGATGTGTCTCTCCTTCTATGTTACAAGTTGTTTTTCTGGCAAAGCCCATGAGAAAGCTCCTAATCCAGCCTCATAGGTTCACAATCTTAGAGGAGAGCAGACAGCCCTGGCTGTTTAGCCATGAGTAAGACCTGTGGCTTTTGAGCTCATTTCCTACTTTCCACACCCCACCACCTACCCACCTCTTTGAAGGTGTAACTGTCAAAATCTCCCCTGGTGAGACCATCCCCATCCATCTCAGTGCATCTGAAAGCCATCTTATCTGTTTCATTTGCACTCTTTTCTTTGAGGCATCTAGAACTTTAGTAACCAGGAAGGAGAATCCAAAACCGGAAGGATGTGTAGAAATATGTAGGAACTGGGAGAAGCACCCAAATAGCACCCATAGGGCATTCAAGCCAGCATTGGTGCCCAATGGGGAGACAGAGGGACAATGAATTCTAGGAAGTGACATCATTGCAATCCCAACCAGTGTGAAGGAGGGGCTCCAAGACCTAGCCAAGAAACAGCCATGTGCTCTGTGGGAGAAACCAACAAAGGTTAACAACAGTTAGCCTTACGGTGGGAGCGCTAAGCAGGCCAATGCAGGGTGGGCTTCAGCCCTGAAATTTGAGTGAGCTGCCTTGGAAATTATTGTTTAAAAAGAAAAACAGAGATGACTGACATAATTATCATGATGGGGGAGGGGAAATGTTCCTGCCACCAAAGTTTACTAGTAAGTCAGATTACCTTAATCACTCTATGGCCTATGGCAGTTGGGTTTCAAAACGCCACAAGGCCTATCCCCTAGGAGAACGGTGCACATTATCCCCACAGGCTGTGAAAGTTTTGCAGGCGCAACTCACCATTGTCCACATTTGTTGGACAAGAGAATGCTTTCTAAGTAGAACACCTATTCTCATCACATGGAACCTCACCAGAAAAAAGTTTGAAGAGAGACAGTAAGAACAGATCAGCATGGCCAGTGCAGGAGCATACAGAAGAGGGAAACATAAGACAGCCTGGAGGGGCAAGGGAAGATGAGAGAGGAGTTTGAGTCCTGAAGAAATAGTGAAAAGAAAGTAGGATTCCAGTCCCAGGGAAGCAGCTGGAGCAGGCCTGTCGGTGTACACAGGGAGCAGTTGGACCTTGCTGGAGTCCCAGGTTGAAGGCAGAAAGGAACAGATGGGGCCCTACCTGGCAGGCCCAGGCATGGTCCTTGTCAGTCCTTAATAAGGACCATGTTTTTTATAGTGTGGACTGTGAGCAGCAGGAGTGGGCTTTCCCTACAGTGGTGATGTGACCCAGTGCATAGCTTAGAAAGCTCACTCTGTGGACTCTGAGCAGCAGGGATGGGGTGTTTTCATGGTGATGTGATCTATATCTTCAATCACTCTGACTGGGAAGAGCCATATTGGGGGTCGGAAGAGAGATGTAGACATCTCCCCACCCCCCCACCCCCAGGTAGATGGGAGAAATGGTGACACAGGATGTTCATTCACTAAAGAAACCAGTAGTTCTGAACTGGGTTCTCTAACTAGATTCTGCTCCTCAGGCCTGAGAGTTTGTTCAAAATCACCATCTTTTCACCAAAATGTCTCACCCTGTTCTAGTTTCCTATTTCTCACCTTGACTTTTCAAGGTTCCAGGGCAATAACCTAAGGCCATCTTTAACATTTCTCTCACCAAGATTCATTAATCCTTCCCAGGTCCACAATGTCCTTTGCCTCTATCCCTCTCTTTGCATCCCTGGGGCCTGCAAGCTAGTCCTGTGTCCAGCACACCCACCAGCTGCTCCTACACTAAGTGTTCTGTCCTGCCCCCTCTCTAATCCACTGCCACTCTCATTTCAGCTGCAACTCACTCTCCCTCCCCGCCCTGCAACTTCCCTTCCATACCCACCCACTACTCTCAGTGTACATCTCTGACTCCAGCCCAACTGACCATCTCAGTTCAGTCAGTCCTGCTTCCCCTACCCATGGTTCAGTGCCACCTTCCTGGCAGAACTTTACTGTATCTGCCTGAAGTTGTAGCCCATGTGTGCTGCTTCAGTCCTAGGACCTGAGCATGTGCTGTCATTGATCTTGTCATGAGTAGGTCTTATTTTACCAGCTAGACAGTAAGCCCCCGAGAGAAGACAAAGACTTTATTCTGCATGTTGATTCCTCCTCCCTGAGTAGGCAGAGCAGGGGAGGGTAATGTTGTCGATAAGGGAATTTGGACCCTGTGTATTCTCTGGGTCACTATTGGCCAGCCATGGGCTCTCGTTGGTAGAAGTGATTCAGGAATAGAATTTGGTTCATTGACTTCTTTTCATGGATAACCTCTGTAAATACTAGTATTTCAAGTTCTCTAATTTGGTAGAAAACAAATCAAATCTAGTCCAACAAATACAGGTCCTAAGACATAATGTACTGGGGTTCCCTATGTTAAACTTGTGAAATTATAGTAACACTTACTAGAGGATTATTGTAGATTTCCATAGCTTTTAGTATTCTCCCATCACACAACAAGCGTTAATTCAAGCAGCATTGAAGGAATGAGTACACCGTTTCCAGCATTATCTCATTTTGTGATCAGATGTTCTCACAGTTTTAGCAAAACCTGGCTAACTGTGTTGTATGTATTTGTGTTTCCAGACCTAACTGGAGCTAGCCAAAGTAAAGTTATAATATAAATGATATAAGTAGGGTTAACTGAACTATATGTAAGCAGGTAACTAATAAACATGTGTTGAATTAACTATACTTTTGGAAACATTGAATTTAAATGTTGCCATAGCCTTGCAAGGCAGAATTATTACCCACATGTAGAATAAGAAAACTGAAGATAATAAACGGGAAATACCTTGCCAGAGGTCACACAAACCTCTGCTCAGTGTGGCTGTTTTGCTCTTGACTGCCTTCAAGTAGATAACCAAAAAAACATCCAGCCCTCCCAGACTCAAGTCTGCATCACAAGTGAGCCAATGAAAACAACTGGAGTCTGTCTGTATAGAGCACACACACCACAGACGGTGAGTAGGAGGTAGGAGTGGCTGTGTGAGGCTTCTCTTCCTTCTTAAACTGAAGTTTATACTTGTAATGCAACCACTGGGTACTGCTGCTTTACTGAGAAGACAAGCTGACTGCCCCCTCCCTACCAAGGGAGGATCCAAGCCCTGGCAGAGGCAGTTAGTCACAAGATTTGTGAGGATCTCCATTGTGCCCTCCTCTGCAAAAGCAGACCAAACTCAAACCTGTCTCTTGGAGGCATTTGGTGTAGCTCCTCTTACCCTGCCACATGCCATATGCAACTTTCAATTTACAAATAGATATGATCTCAAGTTATTCATAAAATAAAAGTGCTATAAACAATGCTATAAATAACCACATAAATTCTGGCATGGCATGCCTTCCCATGAGGAACAACCAACTTAAATGACAACATCCTTCATAATTCTATCCTAAAGCATAAATACATATTAAAATGTAGCAATTTTTTAAACCAGCCTTTAGGGGTATATATATTATATAATTATATATATATATATATATCATTATATATACAGATATAAAGGAGTTGGCAAAAGTAGGTTTACAGTTGCACCTTAACATTCTTTTGAGTTAATAAAAGTATTGTAATAATTGTAACCTGCATGTCATTTTCCATATGAAAAACAAAGCCTTTTGCCCACCGCTATACATATATTCACTGCAAGGAGTTTCATTATTTTCACAGTGAACATTTCATGTAAAAGAAATAGAAGATGCCAACCTTGAAGCTGAAACCTACATTGGGAAAACCTGAATTCACATTTAAAAAAAAAACTATTATGCTAATGTGAAGCTTGCTTTTCAGGAGAACATTTGTTCATTGCTCACTGAGCTAATAACACAGTATTATTCCTTGTTCTACAATTAACCTTTAGTCATACCATTTTTCTTATATAAGAATCACCTAGGTTGTATATAAAATGTGTGTGTTGTGTGTGTGTGTGTATATATGTGTGTGTGTGTATATATGTGTGTTCTTTTATCTAGAGCACCCATCCACATAGGATAAATGACATAAGACTGTGAAATTCTAAGGAGGGCTAAATTTCTCTGTGATGTTGAAGAAATAAAAATCATTAAGTTTTGCTGTAATTCTGAGCAGTCATGCCTTCAGTTTAATTATTGGTGGTAAATCTCTTTGCTGAGTGATTCTTTTAAGGTTGACTATTATATTAAAACAAATGGATCTATTCCTAGACCTGGAAAGTATAATATGTAAAATGTCTGAATATTGGATCAAATTGTATGGTTAATCCTCTAATTGCCCATTAAAAAATTATTTCAAAAATAATTATAGCACCTGGTCTTATTCATATGCATTGCTAATCCTCTTTAAAATCTTATGAAGCTATTTGGCTCAACAATATCCTGAGGCTGAAATTGCCATAGGTTTGACAGACATTTGCTCTAAAATACTGCCCTGGACACACTCACACACAACAACAACAAATATATTTGCTTTCAAAGTGCCTATTGCATTTAAAGTATTTACTCATGGTTTTGCCACAGCTTTTTTAAATCACCAAGCCCTTTCTCCTCAGGGGTGAGGGTGGGTTAGTGCAGCTCAGATAGACTGAGGAATAGGTACACTCTTCCCTGACTCTCAGCCTGGTTCACTCCTATTTGCCTGAAAACTTATGTTTCAGATGTCACCTTTTCAAGAAGTACTTGCAGCAGACCCAGGTTGAGGTCAGCTGCCTCCTTTCTGCTACCCTTGTACCCTGGGCCTCCTTCCTCCAGGCAAGTATTATATGCTTCAGAAAAGTGAGGAAGACAGATTACTACTCGCCAGGGAACCAGCTGGGCTTGGAGAAATCTAGGAAGGCTTTGGGGAAAAAAAGTGAACAGCAGCTGGAATAAAGTAGTCCACTTTTCAAAGAACCTCCTGTTGGTTGCCTACTGACAAACACTAGAGCAGCCCACAGTGATCACTGTAATAAATCAAGTGGATCTAGCCTAGGATAATTAAGTATAGAGTGAAAATTACATTTACTTTTAACACAAAAAGGTTGACAGGTCCTCATGAGTAAAATATATTGCATTTTCTTTCTACCACCTCTACGATTTCTCCTTTTTGGTTCTCCTCTTCCAAAACTCATACAATCAGATGGATGACTATGGATTACCTCATTCTGAGGCAAAACTAAGTTAAAAGGGCTGAAATGGTAACCAGAATGGGTTGAGGATTTCTCCTCACAGGAGGCTTTCACTAGATCAGAACAAGTAGAGACAGAAAGTGGAGCATGTTGGGCAGAGCTGTAAGGACAAATGCAAATGCCATTTTTGTTGGGCCACCCACCATCTCAGCTTCTTTTCTTACTTTAGGACTGTTTCACAGGTCCTCCTGGGAGACCAGGGTTGCTGTGGGAAACTGACTATGGCACACAGGAGGGGGATGGAAGCTCTGCCTATCAATGTCCCATTCTGGCTCTGGCTCAGGGGCTAGCAAGACATAGGACTCCTTTGGCAGAAGCTCCCTCTAGTCTGAAGAGGTGGCATCTAGTAACCATTTGGAGGCTGGCTTCTTGGTGATGTCAGTGTTAGGGACATCGTGATATTGCTTCCAGTCTGGGATGTCATTGTGGGGACTTCCTGGCTCTGCAGCCTCTGAGGCTGCTTCTCCAGCATTCCCAGAGTCTGTGAGGCATTTAATACTGTCTTTTTCTTCTGAAATTAGTCTGCATTGGCTTCTGTTGCATCTGAGAACTTTGACTGGAGAGGGTGGGAGGGGCTTGAAGTGGGGTCCTGGGATTGTTTCTCTCAGGTAACCTCAGGTGTGATAGGACTCATTCATCTGGTCAAGCTTGCCTCCTCTTCCCAACAGGACAGAATCCTGGGAGGAGAGAATGCTCCAATATGCCTAGGACTAGGAGAAAACAAGATGGAGAGAATAATGTTTAGAAAGTGGAGCTTTTGACCTGAAAGCTGGGGGCAGTTGAACACATGCTCCCACTGTCCCTGAAATTCCATCTGTGCCCCCAGAACCTCTGTCTGACACAGAACAGGTACCTACCAAACATCAATGTTCCTCCTCTCCTCTCCAATGTTGCTTTGGTGCTAATGTGTGTCCCAGCCAAGCCTGTTGGAGGCCTGTGACCAGGCTGCTTCTTCCTCCCCAACCTTTGTCTTCTCTCTCCTCCTTCCTAGACATGGCCCCCAGTCTTCCAGGAACAAGACCATTCTTCCAGAGACCTTGGCTCACCCCACTCAGAAAGCAAAGGCCACAAGTGTCAGCAAACTCAGAGAAGCTGAGACATAGCATCATAAGTGGGGACAGGGAAGGGAGGTGCCACCACCATACAAGGGAAGAGGCCAGAGACAGGAGGGTGGGTCGTGGGGACTAAACATCACTAGATCTGTAAGAAAAACGGTTCTATAATTCAGTGTAGAGAGCAGGAGGGAAATTATTTATTCTTCTGTTGACATAAGGCAATGAAGGGAAGAGAACTATAATCTTGTACCTTAATATGTATTCTGTGAAACACATGTTAATCACAGTCTCATGGGGGAATTGATTGTCTTTTGTGGATAACTATCATTAGCACAATAGCTATTAGGTATGACAGCATGTGTCACATTAAGTTTATAATAACTTTTATTTTATTACATTTCCAAGCCTGTTCCTGTTTGTTCAGTCTTCTATTATCCTGTTAAGATGCTAAAAACCTAGAGGTCATTTCAGTTCAGTGCAACCAAACTATCACCTCCAGAAGGGTCCTCTCTTCCTTTCTAATCCTAACTCTCCATCTCCACATGGAACTGTTTTGAAGAATGAAAATATATGTAATGAATAGGATATTTAGATAAATTAAAAAGAAGATATAAAAAATACTAAGAGCCCAACATTATGTCATCTATACATATTAAGGAAATTGGTTAAGAATTATGCAACAGAAGCCTAATTACAATAAATGACCTTTTTGCCATCTCTCATGGTATCCAAAAAAGTCCACAAAATTGCAACTCCACTGACCTGAATAATCCTGAAGTAGGAGAAAAAAAAAGTAAAAAAAAGGAATTCCCAAAGAGTTCCTCACACTGACCCCCCGATGTGTCTATGATGGATGCTAAAATGAAGGTCATCCAATTTTTCTCACTTCACACCTCAAACAACTCAAACTTGACTATTAAGTTTTCTTTTAAACAGTGTATCTATCCCTCAGGAGGGGACCTCCGGGTGGGTGGCAAAGATGGGGCCCCAGGCACCTTCAGAATCATGCAAAATGGCCACATGGAAAAGGTCTTGGCATCACAGTCCTCTATGTTTCAACTCACAAGATACTATTTTGCTTAAAAAAAATAGCCAAAAAGTCTAGGCCCAATGTCTGAGCACCAAAACTCAGTCATGAAAATTCAGAGAATAGATGGTCAGGTTTAGTGAACTACCAGGAAGCTGAAAGGCAACTTATTCTACATCAGATATGAAGTACTAATTCATGCTTCAAATGTGTAGACATCATATTACAAAAATTCAATAGCAAGTCACTGAGATGTCACCGAAAGAGTGGCTGCCAACCCATTGTAGTGTGGTGGCCTGCAGGCAAGTCATGCAGATCTCTTGGGGGAGACAGCAGTGTCAGTAGAAAATTAGATCCTGAAGCCCCACGCTGATTTTCAGCTCTGCTCTTTACTAACTTTATGACATTGGGCACATTACTCAGCCTCACTATGCTCATCTGTACAATGGAGGTAATCACAGTATAATGCACTGGCAAGTTTCTGTGAGAATTCCACCTAAAGTGACACCTGGTGGCCTAGCTGGTTTGGCTCAGTGGATAGAGCGTTGGCCTGCAGACTGAGGGGTCCCAGTTCTATTCCAGTCAAGGACACACTCCCGGGTTGCACGCTTGATTGCCAGTAGGAGGTGTGCAGGAAGCAGCCAATCCATGATTCTCACTCATCATTGATGGTTCTATCTCTCTCTCCCTCTCCCTTCTTTTCTGAAATTAATAATAATAATTATATATATATAATTTAAAGTGCCTCACGGTGAATGTGAGTTTCCTCCCTCCCACTTAACACAAAATTCACACACTCCATTCATTCTCTGTTAACTTTTCTTGTTTTAAAAATGAATATCAGTACGTAATAGATGCTTCTATATTCTGTCAACAGGTGCAGATGTCATGAAGACCCTTATACAGTTGTTTCTATAATCCTAAATGTTTATCTTCTCAGAGTGAGGAATTGTATAGAAGCATTTGAATTTTACTCCCAAATATTAAAACCTTATTATTATATTTATGATTATCCATTTGTGATAATGTAACATTTTTAAGACCATGTTGCTGGATAGAATATTGTTATTTAAAGCTAATGAACTAGAGAAACATCTGTTTCTATACTGGGTAAAATTATCAAAACTCCCAATTCTATTGTAGAAGCTCATCTGTGGTTGGCAGCCTCCAAGACAGACATCAAGGAGTCCCTCTGTATCAAGCCTTCTCCCACACTGTACCATAGTTAGTCTGTGTAGCCAAGAGAAAATGGCTGAAGTGATGGTAAAGCCTTGGGAGTCTTCTCTCTATCTTGAATAACTGACAACTGACTCTGGAGGAAAGAGTTGCCTCTCATGAAGATACTCGGGCAATCTTTGGAAACATCTATAGGGCAAAGAACTGAGATCCCAGTCAGGAGACAACAAGCATGCACGCCACGCCAAGTGGACTCTCCCTCAGGAGCCTTTAGTTGACTACAGCCCTGCTGGCAGCTTGATTCCCATCTAATGACAGAACCTGAGCTATAACCATCTAGCTAAGTACCTGGATTCCTGGCTCACATTAACTGATGTAGTGTTTGATGGCTTAAGTTGTTACATTTGGAGTAATTTGTTAGTAATAAGTAACTAATATGTGACCTAACGTGTATATATAATCACACACATACATGCACACATTCACATTCATTAGAAATCTTTAGCATCCTTTACAACCTGAAAATTATTCTGGAGTCTGGCCCTAAACTTGTCCATACTGAGGTGCCATCCTATCATGATGTCCTTTAGTCCTTCAGCTGAGAGACTTTAGTCTCTGAAGCCTAAGAAGTACCTATCTCACATCAAATATTATCTATCAAATATTATCTAGGTTGAAGCAAAAAGACCCTCCTGGATTCCATGTCTTTACCAAGTAAAGAAAAATATAAATGAAAGTATTTGCCTTACTAAAGAGAAGAAGCCTCCTTAGACTTGTCCTGTAAGCTGAAAGGAGAATCTAAATTTTATGAACTGTGGAAAGCATCAAACAGAATGTCAAATTACAGCAGGAAGATTAAGGAGAGATGGGGTATATAAGAGATCAACCAAAGGACTTATATGCATGCATATAAGCATAACCAATGAACACAAGACACTGGGAGACTGGGGTATGCCTGGGAGAGCGGGGGGGGGGGGCAATGGGAAGATATATATACATATAACACAATAAAAAAAATTTAAAAAAAGAAAATCTGATCAGCAGAATAAAGAATAAAAACTTACTGGTTAATTGTCAGTTGGTTGAAGAGATTCTTCTGAAATATTTATAATACAGGTTATTATCAAAAATAAATCAGACAAGTAGGAACTGATATCTCATTGTGGTTTTAATTTTCATTTTTTTTATTAGTGTTGAGTATTTTCATAAATCTATTGGCATCTGTGTGTCCTCTTTGGAGAAGTGTCTATTCAGATCCTCTTCCCATTTTTAATTGTATTTTTGTGGGGAGGAGTTCGTATTAAGTTGTATGAGTCCTTTTTAAATGTTGGATATTAACCCCTTATTGAATGTATCATTGGTGAATATCTTCTTCCATTTTGTAGATTGTGTTTTCATTTTATTGGTTTCCTTTACTGTGCAAAAACATTTTAGTTTGATGTAGTCCCACTTGTTTACTTTTTTCTTTTGTTTCCCTTGCTCAAGGACATGTATAAGAAAGAAAAAAAAATGTTACTAAGAGCAGTGTCAGAGGAATTACTACCTATGTTTTCTTGTAGGATCATTATGGTTTTGAGTCTTATATTTGCCTTTAATCAATTTTGAGTTTATTTTTTATATGGTGTAAGAAAGTAGTCCAGTTTCACTTTTTGCATGTATCTGTTAAGCTTTTCCAACACCATTGGTTGAAGCAATGAGATTGAGATATCACCTCATACCTACCAATATGACTATCATCAATAAATCAACAAACAGCAATTGTAAGAAAGGATGTGAAGAAAAGGGAACCATCATTCATTATTGGTGGGGTTGCAAATTGGTGTACCATTAAGGAAAATGGTATAGAGATTTTTTAAATATTAAAAATTAAATTAGGTTGGTTTCATATGTTGGCTATTATAAATAACTAGAAGCCCAGTTCATGAAAATGCCTCAGCAATTCCATTTCTGAGTATTTATTCAAAGAAATCCAAAATATTAATTAAAAAAATATATGCATCTTTATGTTCATTGCAGCATCTTATTTAATAAAAGCCTAGGTGTCATCATGCCCTTGCGCAACATCATCACAAGATGGCTGCCACAAGATGGCAACTATTTAAGATTATCGTGCACACAGTGGAGGCGGGGCCTGGTGGCTGCTCTGCACAGTAAGGCATGAGGGTCTCACAGCTCCGCGGGCACAGAGGAAGCCAGTTCTGTTGTCTCCACCACCTCGCACAGAGGAGGTGGGTCATGGCAGGGGAGGACAGTTGTGGATGATCAGGCCATCAGGGGAGGGTAGTTGTGGGTGATCAGGCCAGCAGGGGAGTGCAGGGGGGCAGTTATGCATCAATCAGGCCAGCAGGGGAGCAGTTAGAGGGCTTTTAGGTTGGCAAGAAGAAGTGGTTAGGGGCAATCAGGCAGGTAGGCGGGCAATGATTAAGAGCCAGCAAGTGGTCCCAGATTGGAGAGAGTGCAACCCAAGTTGAGGGATAGCCCCCATGCACATTTTCATGAACTGGGCCTCTAGTTATTTATAATAGCCAACATATGAAAGCAACCTGAATAAAGAAGATTGGTACATATACACAAAGGAATATTACTTGGCCATAAAAAAAGAATAAAATCTATCCATCTATGATAACATGCATGGTCCTAGAGGTTATTGTGCTAAGTGAAATAAGTTAGACAGAGGAAGAAAAGTGCCATATTATTCCACTTGTGAAATCTAAAAACCACATAAAAAAAACAAAGCAGAAACAGACTTACAGATACAGAGAACAAACTTATGGTTGTCAGATAGGAAGGGTTCAGGGGGCTGGGTAAAAAAGGTGAAGAGATTTAGCAGCACAAATTAGTACAGTGGTACCTCGAGATACAAGTTTAATTTGTTCTATAACCTGGAGGCTTGGGAAACTATGAGACGCTCAAGTCGCGGTAAACTGGTGGGTTGTGTGCAGCCGGCCGATCCACGCGATTACTCCTATCTCAAATGTTGCTTGTATTTCAAAGCAAAAATCGCTCGCTCGACGGCTTGTATCTCAAAAATCTCGTATGTTAGAGTACTCGTATCTCGAGGTACCACTGTAATTATAAAATAGTCAGAGGATGTAAAGGACAGCACAAGGAACATAGTCAATAATATTATAATAATTATGTATGATGTCAAGTGGATACTAGACTTATTGGGGGATTACTTAGTAAGTTATATATAAATGTCTAACCACTATGCTTGTATACCTAAACTAATATAATATTGAATGTCAAGTATAATTTTAAAAAAATTAAAATAGCCCTGACCACTGTAGCTTAACATCATCCTGAGCACTGAAAGATGTTGGTTGAACATCATCCTGAGCACTGAAAGATTGCTGGTTTGATTCCTGGTCAGGGCACATACCCAGATTTGGGGCTCAATTCCTGTTAGAGGATATGCAGTAGGCATCTGGTCAATGTTTCTCTCTCACATCACGTTTCTCATTCTCTCACTCCCATTTCCTCTCTCCCTTTAAAAATCAATAAAAACCTTTAAAAATGAATAAAAACAAAAAATATAAACATAAATAAATAAACCAAAGAACAAAATGAATGACAATTTTATGCATATATTAATTCTTATGTTTTGGGAGATTTTATAAGAATTCAAAGATATTACTATTTAGTATTTATGTAAAGCATGGTACATAACTCTATTTGTAAAAGATTTAAGAGATTAAGCCTCAGATATGTCATTACTTATTAAATTCTACATCCATAATTTAGTTAATCCCCACATTCTTTGCCATCATCATGAGATGAAACACCCTTGGTGAACAAAATAATGTGCTTATTATATAAAATGAGTCACAAAGCAAAACTATTTCTAGGTTAAACTCTGAAATCCAGTAACTAGGTAATGCTGCCATGAAGTACAGTGATTTAAATATGAACAGTAATGATAATAACTAAAAATGCAGAAGATAAAAAGGAAATAAGGAGACAAAACTAGAATATGTAGGTATGTCATGTAAAATTCTATTTTGAAGAAGTGGTCTGCAATTTGAGTTACTAAAACTGTTTTTAAACAAGTTGGCTTGCTTTATTCTGAGCTCCAGTTCATCACATAATGAAAAGTTTCATCATCATAATATTTAGAAAATGGAAGGGCTGCCTGTGGGCCTTTGAGAAAGACAAATAGACTTGAAGGAATGTGCCCTTGTTCTTTGCAATCAGAAAAAGGCCCATACCAAATGCCATCAGATCAAGCAAGAACTAGATAATTGCCTTTGAAGAACTTTTTTCAGTCTACCACTATTTAATTAGGAGTTGAATCCCTTGAAATTCCCTGAAACCTCAGCCCCTTTTCAATTCAGGCTTGAATCCTCAGAATCTGATGAAGATAAAGCATTTAGAAAAACTCAAAGAAACTCAAATTGAAATTAAAACCACTAAAACTTTGTTATCATTAAAATAAAATAAAAATTGAAAAAATAAAATAAAATATATGCATAAAAAGCATTCAACAAAATTTGCCATCCGTTAATTGTTTCTTAAAACTCTTAGCAAATGGGGTATAGAGGGAACTTCCTAAAACTGATCATCTATAAACAAAGCCTAAAATGAAGTACTGAATGTTTTGCTTTCCCCCTAAAATGCAGAGTAAATCAAAGCTACATATTCCCATCATTTTATTCAAAATTGTACTCAAAGTCTTAACTATTGCTATTAAGGTAAGAAAAAATACAATATACAGATGATGCACTATAGAATTGTATGCCTAAAACCTGTATAATTTTATTGACCAATGTCATCCCAATAAATTCAATTAAACATAAAAAATAAAATTAAATACAATTAAAAAAATATTAGACAAGAATAAGGAAAACTGTCTCTGTTTTCTGGTGACATATCGTTTATTTAGAAAATCCAATGAGATGTATGAAATAGCTATTAAAACTTGTAGAAGTATTCATCAAAGTCTAGAACACAAGTCGATTAGTTTTAATACTATCATTAATAATTGGAAAATAGAATTTAGAATTCAAAGATCAAACATATTAGAAAACAATTGTGAACCAAATATTGAGATAACATCATGAATATCTTAGGCAATCAACAAAACTTTAAGATCTATCACAAATCTGAAAAAGTAAAAAATAACAAAATTTTATAACAAAAAAAAAATACTTCAGTATGTCCTATTCAGTAAAGGACCCGACCAAGAGAGAGCAAAAAGTCTGATTTCCTTTGCAGAGAATATGTGATCTGGTAATAGAAATAAAACAAACTCATAACAAAACAATTAGGTAACATTGACATGTTAACCTGTGATAGAGTCAGAGTTCCATAGGACAGGAAACCTCAGTACTGACTGAACAGTCAGAAGGGAAGAAGGGTTTAGGCCTAATGACAATAGTTTACTTATATTACACAGCATTTCACTGTTTTCTAAATACTTTCAGATGTTTCCTCTTTACTCTTAAAACTGTTCTGAGATAAACAGGGCTTAATACAGTCTCTATTTTATGGAAGTACCTGAGTTCATTTAACTGGTGGTGTAGGCACAAAACTTAGATCCTTGGTCCCTTCATTTTCTGAGGGAGAGGAGAAGGAATGGCTGAGTAGACAGGCAGGGACTGAAGATAGGCCGGGTGGCTTGAGTGTAGTACAGGATAAGCTTTATATGTGGCCACAAAATTAAACATGGTGTATCAGACAGTGTGGTGACATGCATGCACACACAAGCACACGGAATCTCTCTTTCTCTCAAACACATACACACACATGCACGCACACACACATGCATGCATGCACACACAAGCACAAGAGCATGCATAGGAGGTCTGGTGTTAATGAGGAGGGGCAGCTTAGTGGCATAGCGCCCAGCTTTGGGCCTTAGGCTCAAAGGGGTTCCAGCCTGAAACTCAACATTACTGTGCAATCTCATGCAGGCTCTAGTCCTACATCTGGAAATGACCACCACTGTTCAGCATGATGGCTTCACAGAGTACCCTTAAAGAGCCCTCCCTAATTGTAAGAGCTTCAGGCTCCAGGGAATCTGGATCTTTCTCTGTACTCTATAACATTAGCTACTCTCATTTCGTAACACATAACACAGAACTTTGTCACTCTGGATGCAGTCACAAGGAAGAAAGGGTGGGAAAGACCCCAAAGTCCCTGCCCGAACTTCCAGCGCTATTGCCTCTCGAGCACCAGGAATTTAGCAGATGTAAAACTAAGCAGATCCTCACGAGAATTCCCAAGAGCTGTCTGTCACTGCCATTCAAAAGGAGAAAAATGAAATCGTAGGTGCTGGATTCCCCTGAACTGAAATGAATTTTGCCACATGCTCAATGCTCTCTAGACTGCACAGATCTAGCTATGAGGCAGCAACAGGAGTGCCATCTTTCAAATTGGTGTGGAATTCTGTTCTACACAGAAAAGGAACCAGCCATTAGACTGAAATTGAAGACAAATGTCCACAGGATATGGCTCTGCTCCAAGCAATGGTCATTATTCAATGGAATTTAGCTTTTCTCGAGCTTCAGGCTTATCGCTTTACACACAAAACTCCATAGCAACACTGTGAGCTAAGTACCAGCTCAACTCCTTTTCACCTGTTAGGAAACTGAGACTCAGAGAGGCTAAGAACCTTAAACAGGTCATACAGCAGCCAAGTGGCAGAGATGGGATTTGAGTTTGCACTCTGAGCTTCATGCCTCTCAAAATAGGACAGAATGATAGACTATGGAGCTGCAAGTGAAAGCCATCACTTACACAACTTGGGCTCCTAATGTTGAGAGTTTATATAAAATGGCACATAATGGCAGAAGCAGAGTCACAGCAAGAAGAACAGAGCCTGTGCCCTCTGACTCCGGATTCAAGGATCTCTGGAATTCTTCCATCATCTTTCCCCACAGTCCAGGAGAAGCCTTCCTCATCATATACCTGAGTCTCTCAAAGCAACCAGTGCTCAGAACCACATCATAACATTGTTGGGAAAACTAGTGCTCAATCTCCTCACCCAAATAGACCAAAAAAATGTCTGCTGAGTCCCTGGCTCTTTGCAAAGAAAGGTGAGCTAAGGGTAAAAAGTAGTTGTTTATATAGATCTCAGCTTCATAACAGCTACAGTCAGTGGCAGTCCACATGAATAAGTAAGGTCAAAACAATAACAAAACATCCTTTACTTGAGATCATAGCAATTGCTTAATTATACACTGCATTATGTTATGACATTGCTGGGGTTTCCAGCCTCAGTAACTCCTTGAACTTCCAGTTCTGTTTCTCTGGGCGTGACCCTGGGAATCCTCTCATCATCCAAATGGTTTCAATGTGGACTCCAAGTCCTCTGGCCATGACAATGGGGTAACCTGGCAAAGAGAGGCTGGGAGAAGTTCAGCACCCCAAATTAATGTAAGATTCAAGAAGCCTTAATTTGGAGGTAAGTGGCTCTTTTATTTTCTTTCTAAACAAAACCAAAAAAATGCTTTCTTTTATTTTCTTTCTAAACAAAAAATGCTTTCTTCTGTGTTGCTTGGTCACTCAACAAATAAAAAGGAACTGTTTCTATTCTTTACTACTTGGTATTTATTTAGTATACAGAGGTAGAATCTAATGCCTATGAAAATCCTGTGCATAAACTGGAAAATCTGGCTTCTTAAGGAGTCTTTTCACTTCATCTTATTTTGGGATGTATAAATTTTCTTTTCACTGGTTGTCAACAGAATGATTAATATTGCAAAGGGTTTAGGTTTGGGGGGGGAGGGTTTTTGTTGTTTTTGGGGGTTTTTTTGTTTTGTTTTGTTTTTGTTGGTTTTTTCGCTTTTTTTTTTCTTTAAAAGAACTGCCAAGCTGTGTTAGAGCAGAAAGCTAAAGGTATTTTTTTTTTCTGTTTCCTTTCTTATTTTAGAAAAATGTGCTAAGAGAAAGCTGAGTATAATAACTTTAAATAAAAATATTAATAGGGTTAGGTTACTTTGGACATCAATAAGTAAGAACATAACCTAACTGGATTGGCTCATTGGATAGAGCATTGGTCTGCAGATTGACGGGTCCCTAGTTTGATTCTAGTCAGGGGTGTGTGCCTTAGTTGCAGATGCATCCCCAGTGGGGGGCGTGCAGGAGGCAGCTGATTGATGTTTCTCTCTTATTGATGTTTCTAGCTCTCTGACCCTCTCCCTTCCTCTCTGTAAAATATCAATAAAATATATTTTTTTAATAGGAAAGAACATGAATAAAATACATTACTTCAAAAAAATTTAATTGTAAAATTGGTCCTAGACTTTAAAAAGATAAAAATTTGGGGGGTTAAACCTCACTCAAGGATATCTTTTCAATTGATTTTTAGAGAAAGTGGAAGGGAAGAGAAAGGGAAGAGAGAAAGAGAGAAACAACGGTCAGTTCCCTCCTGCACACACCCTGACTCAGGCCAGGATCAGGCCTGCAACTCAGGTATATACCCTTGACCAGGAATTGAGCCTGGACTCTTTGGTCTGAGGGCCAATGCTCTAACCACTGAGAAAAATCTTCCATGGCTTTTAATCCTAGACTTTTTCATCCACATTCTCTAGAATCCTTACCAACAGTGCAGAGTAAAAATCCTCTGTATTGGGGGTGACTGGGCCTGCAGGGAAGGGCAGTTGGGGACAACCAGGCTGGCAGGGGAGCAGTTAGGCATCAATCTACACTAATAAAAGAGAAACATGCAAATTGACCATACCTCCACTCTGCCCACAAGCCATGCCCACCAGCCAATCAGGAGTAAGTATGCAAATTAACCCACCAAGATGGCTGCAGCCACGGACCAAGCAGGAGACTTGGGTTTCTCTAGCGATGAAGGAAGAAGCCAAGCTTCTCACAGCTCTCGCCTCCACTCAAGCCTACAAAGTTTCAATTATAAAAGATAAATAAATTGCAACAAAAATGGCGGCAGCCACAGAGCTGGAAAGAGCAGGAGGCTTGAGTTGCCCCCAGCGATGGAGGAAGCCAAGCCTCCCACAGCCCTGGCCTGCCCTGGCCTCCACTCAAGGCTACAAAGTTTCAATTAAAGAAGATAAATAAGTTCCAGATACCAGGATCTCCGTTTGGGTTGCCAGGGGTCGAGGGGTGGGGGGCATGGCCAGCCTGTAAACCACCAGAGGCCCCTTGCCCAAGCTGCCCCAAGAGAATCCCCAACCTGTCTGAGATACCCTTCAGGGCAAACCAGCCTGCCCCCACCTGTGCACCTATCTAATAAAAGAGTAATATGCAATCTAATAAAAAAGTAATATGCAAATTGACTGTCACTCCAACACATAAGATGGCTGCTCCCATGTGGTCAAAGAAGGCTGCCCGCATGTGGACACAAGATGGCTGCCACAAGATGGACAGCAGGGGAGGGACCAGGCCTGCAAGGGTGGGCAGTTGGGGGCAATCAAGCCTGCAGGGTAGGGCAGTTGTAGACCAGCAGAGGAGAGAAGTTGGGGGTGACTGGGCTTGCAGGGAAGGGCAGTTGGGGACAACCAGGCTGGCAGGGGAGCAGTTAGGCATCAATCAAGCTGGCAGGGGAGTGGTTAGGAGGTGATCAGGCTGCCAGGCAGAAGCAGTTAGAGCAGCGGTTCTCAACCTGTGGGTCGTGACCTGGTTTCTGATGGTGTTAGGCTCTACAGCAGTGACCCACAAGTTGAGAACCACTAGCAGCGTTGCCTAAGACCATCAGAAAACACAGATATTTACATTACAATTCACCACAACACGAGGAACTGTATTAAATGGTCGCAGCATTAGAAAGGTTGAGAACCACTGAGTTAGGGGCAATCAGGAAGGCAGGTGATGAGCATTTGGAATCCAGCAGTCCTGGATTGTGAGAGGGATGTCTGACTGACCTGATTAGGCCTGATCCTTCCAATATCAGGCCTAAACAAGCAGTCGGACATCCCTTGAGGGGTCCCAAATTGGAGAGTGTGACTGGGCTGAGGAGCACACCCTCCCATGTACGAATTTCATGCACCAGACCTCTAGTAAAGAACAAAAGAATTAAAAATTATAAAGAAAAATGAAGCATTGTCAAATTATATATTTGGAATATACTAAAGCATTAGTTTACTAAAATTAAATTAGTGGCTGAATGAGTAGTTGAGTTTTTTTAAGTGAGAAGTACCCAGTTTAAACACACACACACAAAAATGAAACCTAACTTCATAGAGACAGTATGCTACAAAGAATAAAATTCCTCCAAATGCTAAAATAATAGCCAATCTGGTAATAGAACTGGTTTAGGAGTGAAGAGACTGGTTTTATTTCCATTTTTCTCACAAGACAATGTGCATTATTGGCCTTGAACCATCCTTATCTATAAAGGAAGTAGTTCAACTACATGATATCTAAGGTCACTCACACAAATGTGAATCTTGTCACTTGCATTTTTATCAATGTCAGTTTACTTTTTGTTATCTTTTCTTCAAACCTTGAATGTTTAAGAGTATTCTGAGGTACAAAAATATATGCTATTCTCCTGTTCTTCTAATCACATTTTTAATCTCAGCAAACATTTCATTGCCTGGTTTTGGCAAACCACCAAGCCCATCAAATGCTGTGACATTGGAAACTTTCCCTCTAGGTTCAGGAGCCTGGCAGCTCTTTTTCTTCCCCCTTGAGTTTCCTTCTTACTAAAAACCATCTTGTTCATCTTTGTGTCTCAAAGGCCCTTCCAATAATTGATTTAGGTTAGTAGAAAATAGCATGCACAGAAAGACCTACCATCTGAGATGAGGGGTGACAGGTGCCCTCATTCATCCACAAAGTTATTGCTTGTTATGGGAACTGCAAAACAGTCTATATACACCTCCTTACTTGAAGGATTCCTGCTAGCCTATGGAATAGCTCTGCTCTCCTCTCATCAAGACCTAAACTGTGTGCCATTCCTCCACCATACCTGGACTTCTGTGCCAGTTTTAGCCTAACTTTCTCCCACATGTGTGTTTCTCTCTGTTTTGCCCCTACCAGATGCATAACCAGCAGCCAAATTGGCACAGAAAAGCTGAGAAGCAGAGGAAATAGGGAGAGGCTTTGAAGTCCAGTGCAATAGCATTGTTGACATAGACAGAACAACAGTTTTGTAGCTGGAATTTTTACCTATCATGGTAAAATATAACATTGCACCCCCAGAAAATTCATATGTTAAAGGTCTTAACCTCTAAGACCTCAGATTGTGGCCTTTTTTTAAAGATAGTGGTTTTAAAGAGGTGATTAAATTAAAATGATATCTTTAGGGTGAAAGCCCTAATCTAATCTGACTGAGTTTTTTATAGAATGAGAGACTGGGATGGGATGCAGCCATGCACAGAGAACAAATTGTGTGAAGACCCAATAATCTACAAGGCAAGGAGAGAGGCTTCAGGTGAAACCAACCCCTGTGAACATCTTAATCTCAGACTTCCAGCCTCCAGAGCTGTAAGGAAATGAGTTTCTGTTGTTTAAACATGTGGTACTTTGTTTTGATGAATCTACCATATTATTGTACTTAAAAAATAATTGTCTTAATGAAGTTCACTGGCAGGAGATGTTTTGAAGGAAGTCAGGAGAACTGCTGTTGGTGTTATCACTGCTCATTTATCAACTGATTTATCTGGTGCTCTCCTAAAACTGAAAGGGACTCTTTTCCCCAGGGATCCCCTTCACCAGGCCTGGAAACTAAACTGCTGTTCAGTGGATGGCCTGCCAACTCAAAGTCAGAGCAAAGACTGTAGCATTGTTTTTAAGAAGGCTTTTCATTATGAGACTGAAAGGGGAATCGGCACATAATAGGTGGTCAATAAACATGTTTTCAATGAGTGAGCCAAGATTTGGGGAGCCTGATAAATTTTCTACTCCAGGCTGGTAATCTTTCTATCCAAGAAACTGCCTGGAGTCAGAGCTTCCTCCCACTTTTACAGTTCTCCTCCCCTCTTTCAACTTCTGAAATATGCTCAGATCTTCTCTCAGAATCTTTTCTGAGCCACATTCCCCTTCCCTTTTCAGTAACAAAGTGTCAGAGATTGCATTCTGAAGGACAGCACAGTTTTGCGTTGCAGAGATTGCTGACAGATGATAATCGTCCTGTAACATTCGGAACAGGGCTACAGTGCAGCAAAGAAGTGATCTTTCTCAGAGCAGTGTCATCCTGAGGTCAGTTTTTCTCTCTAAGGATAACACTAGCTGATGCAATTTACAGAGTAGATTCACAGGCATTGTCTCATTTAATCTTCACAACAATCCAGGACAGCGAGTTTTATTAGTAAAGATGTACCTCAGGAAGGTAATATGATCAGAGTGTGCAGATGCAGCATGGATGGGCTCATTTACACAGCCCTAACACCACTCTACACATGGAATAATTCACAATGATGAACTATAACAAGACAAAGGACATTTTGAGGATTTCATGGAGCTGGTAAGAAAATCTAACTGCCCCTTACTCACCTGAAAATAGTACTGGCACATAGGTGGCATGAATCCAAACATCTCCCCTGCACCCACACAAGAGGTACTGAGCACACACACTTTCCAACTGGGCTGGACACCACTGCTCCCAAGATGACCCTGCCATACACGATGCTATTTCTGTATCTAAGTAAATATTCGTGAGAGAGCCCAACTCCAATAAACTATAAAGATATTTATTTGTACATGTTGATGCTGATGAGAGTGTGATAACTAGGTTTAAAGTGTGTTCATGGGTGTCCTTTCTGATAGTCTATTATTAAGTTTTCTCATTCTTTATGGGGATTCAGGGCTGCTGAGCAACATCCTCTTCATAAACGTTCAAAATGATTCTGACCAAGCTGAACCTGAACCCAGTAGCTGGTGTACTTGACAAAACAAGGAGTCCCCCCTCACCCTAGCATCCACCCACAGGGGCTGCTGGAGCCAGTGCGCCTCTCCTCATCAAGGTCAGGTGCATTCCATCTTCCCACAACACTCTCACATGAGAGTCCTAACAAGAGTGGCCAATCCCAGACATCTTGGAGAGAATATTATTTTCCACGTCTAATACCAAAAGCACTGATGGTTGAGATGCCACATGTGAATCCCTTGGCTGCAGTGTTCCATGCTGAGTTGAGCTGCCTGCTTCTCAACTTGGGCAGCACCCAGAGAGCTGCTGAAAGCTGCTGTCATCTCACATGGGCTCTTCCATTGAACAACAATTTTTGAAAACCAGCATTCACAGAGCTTTCGGGGCCAAGAGAGAGGGCAGTTAGCAGGCAAAGAATGTAAATCTATAGGGCTGCATTTGTTCCTGGAGTCAGCTATCCAAAAAAAAAAATGTTAATTTTGTTACCAGTTTTGTCAGATTTTGCTTTTGCTTTGCATTCGATCAAAAGTGGCAGGCCTGCTCCTCCTGCACAAGTTGATTCTGAGCTGTTCTGGTTGCCTAGGGAATCTATATATTAAAAACCCTAATGTGTAAATAGACTGAACAGCAGAAAAACCAAACAACTAAACAAGCATTCACTATGATGTGCGCTGACCACCAAGAGGTTTTGTAGTAAATATGTGACAGGGAATATGTGAGTTCAAATCACACCCTCACCAGCTGAACCCACTGCCACTGCAGAACATGGTGGGCACTGGCAGCAGGCAGCAGAGTGCAGAACATGGCGGTCTTCAGCCATGGCAGGATGGTGGAGTAGGTGAGCAGGGCCACCAGACCAAGGTCAATCTCATTGGGACAAGCCTCTGGTGGTTACTGAAAATTCCCATCAGGTACTCACACCTGCTGCTGGCTCTGGCAGCAGGAGTGGGTCTGCCAGCAGACAGAAGACCTGGGCCACCACATGAGGGGTTGGACAGGGGCACAGAGGATGGGCCGAGACCTGTCCCTGTTCCCACTGCAGACTTGTGGCCCACACTTCCATTCAAGGTATATGAATTCATGCACTGGGCCCTAGTAGTATATAAAATGACTTTCATGCTTGCTTATGTCACTCCTACCTCCCATGTTGCTAACCTTCTTAGGAAGAAGCAGAATTTTATGGTAAATATGTGACAGGGGATATGTGGGTTCAAACCACATCCTCACCAGCTGAACCTACTGCCACTCAAGAGTGGGTCTTAGCCCATTATCTTCAGATGGACACAACCAAATCAAGCATTTCTTTGGGCATGTACTACTGCAGGCCCCCCCTCCTCCCGCCAACACACACACACACATAGGCGCGCACATATATGAATATGCACATTCAGACCAACTCCCATTGCCCATTTCAATGGGCTCTTACTTAATCCAAATTATGCTATTCTTTGTCCCCCATTGGGTTTTAAGTTACTTGAATGTTTAGACTGAAGATTTCTCCAAGCTTACATTTTTTGTCCCAATATAGATCCATCAGAAAAAAAAAATGGCCCCATGGGACTGATGGGCCAAGGTTAGTTGCCACCAGCTTCCCTGTCAGGGGGTAATAACAGCCATCTTAAACTATATACTGAATTCAGATGAAAACATTGAAATAATCCACAAAACAGAACAGAAATTAGAACCTTTTACATAAGTGATGGCATTGACGCCTTAAGGAAGAAAAACTGCAAGCAAAAGACTAAACATTCAAACAAAAGTAACTTTTTAAAACAGCTTTAGAATCATTTTCACTTATTTTCCCTATTGACATAAGCATCACCAGAAGCTCTCTGGAACAATGGCCTCTCAACCACATGGTAAGGATGCGAAGAAAAAGGAACCCTCGTGCACTGCTGGTGGGAATGCAGACTGGTGCAGCCATTATGGAGAACAGTATGGAGTTTCCTCAAAAAACTAAAAATGAACTCCCATTTGATCTAGTAATCCCACTCTAGGAATATATCCTAAGGAATTAGAAACATCAATCAGAAAGAATTTATGCATCCCTATATTCATAGCAACAAAATTTTAAATAGCTACAATTTGGAAACAGCCTAGGTGCCCATCAGCAGATGACTGGATCAGAAAACTATAGTACATCTACACAATGGAATATTATGCTGCCATAAAAAAGAAGGAATTCTTACCATTTGCAGCAACCTGGATGGAACTGGAGAGCATTATGCTAAGTGAAATAAGCCAGTCAATGAAAGAAAAATGCCACATGATCTCACTCATTTATGGATAATAAAGAACATTATAAACTGATGAACAAAAAGATCGATACAGAGGCAGTAAAGCATCAAACAGACTGTTAACTTACAGTGGGAAGGTTAGGGAGAGGTGGGGAGATAAGAGATCAACCAAAGGACTTGTATGCATGCATATACACATAACCAATGGACATAAGACACTGGGGGGTGAGGGTATGCATGGGAGTGGGGGTAGGGCAATGGGAAGATATGTATACATGTAATACATTAATAAAAAATTAAAAAAAAACTACTCTTAATTTAGTTGTTTTTCAGGTTTGCTCCAATTGATCTCCTCTCACTTTGTATTTGATAGGAGAAAGACAAATAGAAAGGAGTCAAGGTTCTGAGAAAATGACAAGACAATGGATACACTTTCTACAATGGCAGCCAAGATATAATTTCCTAAACTTTTTCATGGTGTCCATGGAAGAAGGAGGAGATCACAGACTATCATTCCCTGGCAGAGATTCATAGTGATATGGTAATAGAAGAATCAAATCAATAAAAGCTAAGAGATAATCCTGTTCAACTTCCCTTTTAAGCAGAGGAGAAGCGTAAGTCCAGTGAACCGAAACAGCTCACTGCCATCATTAGGGCATCAGTGGCAAAACTAGGCTCAGAGCCTTGGTTTCTTGGCTGCTCTTCATGGACTTACAGAATTCCACAGTTGGAGGAATTGTGTGGTCCAACCAGCCTGTTACCACATCTGCACCAGGTGTGGAACTGGTCTGTGCCTAAGCTCTGGAGGGTAAGGTTGGTCTTGACTTTTTCCAGGACAGCCTATCCTGTCTTTGGACATCTCCAAATGTAAAAATATCTGAGTTTCCACCCCCATCGTCCTTCTGCCTTTAGAGCAGTGGTTCTCGACCTGTGGGTCACGACCCCTTGGGGGTCCATTGACCCCATCACAGGGGTCGCCTAAGACCATCAGAAAACACAGATATTTACATTACGATTCACAAAAGTAGTAAAATTACTGTTAGGAAGTAGCAAAGAAAATAATTTTATGGTTGGGAGTCACCACAACATGAGGAACTGTATTAAAGGGTCCCGGAATTAGGAAGGTTGAGAACCACTGCTTTAGAGGCTCACACAGGGAGCCCTGCTTCTCTAAGCCATGCCTTCATAGTCAAAGGGAACTGTGTGCTCTTTAGTCTATCACCCATTCTTCCTGAAGCATGGATTCAGCCCTTTTAAAAGCTCATCTCCAAGGGGACATCCATAATATTCCCAACAAGAAAGATTTTTTTTAAAAAGCTGATCTCCATGATTTGCATGTATTGTGTTCTTATCTTCTGAAATGCATCACCCCAAAAACTGAATGCCAGTACTACCAATGTAGTTGCACAGTCTGGAGAAGAAGGATAGCTCAGCATTACAGCAGGAAGCATCCTGCCATAGTCAACCAAAGGGGGACTAAGCAAGCAGAGGATGTCTGTCTTCTGCCTTTTCCCTTCTACCAGAAGCCTGGGTTCTTTCGCCCTTTATCCTGCTGCTAAGTCACTTATACCCTCAGAGCGCTAGTGACATTAACTCTTTGAACCTAAGTAAAGAGACTTTATATTTAATCTTTTAATATGCCACTTTATACTGTTCAGCCTTTCTGTCTAACATGTGCTGTGAGGCCCTCTCAGATCTGACCCAGAATACCCTTCCAAAGGTGTTGATCCTGAGCACCACAGAGCTGGGTGTTTGATTCAGCATTGAAGTGTGACCCTGTCACTGCCATCATCACAGAGATCAGCCTTTGTCAAATGTAGTCACTGAGTCTCTAAAGAATTACCACCACACTGACTTCCACCACAGGCCTTCGCTGTACACAAGGGCAGCATTGCAGAGACTGTGCCAAATGCCTTGTGAACATCGTACAGTGGCAACATTTCCTGGACCTGCTAGCCCAGAGGCCCTGTCAAAAGAAACAATGGGTTGGCTGTAATGTGGATTGTACCTGCAGATCTAGACTTGAGCACTTGCCATGACTGCCCTGCCACCACAGCAAATATTGACAGCCTACCCCAGCTCTGATTGTCACCTCCACCACTTCAAGTCTGAAGAGCCTTAGCTAAGTTAAAGGAGGGGCTGAGCTATCTGGGCTCTGCCTTTCCCAGAGCTCAGCCAGGTGAGTTTCAGTGAGCTGCCTGCTCTTTCCTTTGTGGGCTCTTGGGAGGACAGAACGGGCACGGAGTAGAGACTGGGCAGCTGTGTGTGCCTCTCCTCCAAGGAAAGGCTCTTACCTGCTTCCTGGAAAGAAGCCCTGGCTGCTGCCTATCACTGAGTCAGCATCGGGCTCCCCATGGGTTCTCACCTCCTGTCCAGTCTCCCCTGCTACTAATAAGAGGCATTCATTCTCGGTTGTGTCTGGGTAAGTTTTATGGATTTATGCTGCAAAAGTCACATAGTAACAGAATAAAGCATTCCAATGAGGCTAAGATAAAAGTGCATGAAGCCTGCTTTGGAGCAATACTGCGCCCCTTGTCAGTTTGGATTCCAAAGAAAAAATACTTCTCCCCTTTAACATTATATAAGAACTGTCTGTGTTTGCGAAGCCACAAATCTTCCTGATCAGAATGCTATTTAAAATCATTACAAAGAGGTCAGTAATCTCTGCCTCTAACACAGAGGGGCTCCTTTTACGTTTCTCCAGTGGTTTATTGCATAAACATTATTTTTGCCATCATTCTTCAGGGTGTAGGTGGGATCTCCAGGAGACAGAGACAGTGATAAATGAGTCCCCAGGTGTTACGGAACTTTAAATAAAAAGTTCCTTTAACAAATAGTCATGGGGACTAAAGTCCCTCTAAGAGGCAGCTGTCAGGGTAGGTCCTCCATTCTTAAAGAAATACTGACCTGCTTTTGGTCTCAAGGAGACCAAACATAACATCTGCATGTTGAATCCAATTGAGTCCAATACTGTTCAACCTTGTCTCCATTCCAACCAGCACCATCTGATGCTGGGACTACAGACAGCCTTGTACACACTGCAAGCTCTGCAAAGGACATCCTCCCCTTAACCCAACGCTTACAACACATGTCAGCTTGTAGGTGAGCTGCTTAAAAGACTCAGACTCGGAGAATTTGAGACTCAGTCATGATTGCCAGGTGAACTAGCAGAAAGGTCAAGACTCAAATTCCCATTTCTTTAACCTGAGATTTAGACTCCAGGAGAGAAACAGTAATGGAAAGTGAGAAACTATAGAGCCGGAGCCAAACAGACTTAGATTCCAACCCTAACTCTCCTTCCTACCTCACAGGTGTCCTTGGGCTTGTCATGAAAGTACTCCAAGTTCTAGTCTTCTTGCTTTGAAATTAGCATTTTGAGAACTCCACCAGACTGTAATATCCTCTGGTCTTGCTTTGCATTGTCTTCATGGGGTCTAATACAAAACCTGAGATTTGGTAAGCACTCACTAAAAACAATGAAAGGAGTAAATGAATGAATGTAAGGCATATAAAGTTCTGCTTCAGGAAAGAAATCTATTCACTCTGTGGAGCCCAGCCTTTCCAGGCCCTGTCTCAGAATACCTACAGCTGCCCTCTTGAGCACTACAGCTCTAGAGGGTGGTCCTTGGCAGCCCATCTCCAGGTGTGGGGTGCCTGGTGCTGGTGAGATAATGTTAAATAGATCCAACTGTCTTCTCTTCTAGCCGTTACTAATTCTGTATAAATCCACTGCCTTTTCTCATACTCATAGCTGACTGCCTCTCCCCAACCACCACAAAATGCAAGTTTTCACTTCACTATTAGTTTATGGAAGAAGGGGATAATTAGAAAGGAAGGTTAGCACGATACAAATCTGCAATTTATTCCAAGAGCAAATAAATAAGATTTTTTCTGTTATAGTCATTAATAAATTAACTGAGTCCTGACTTCCATTCATTAGCCTACTTATTAAGACTTAAAATAACATTTTGTTTTGTCTGTAGGAGGAAAAATAAAAAGATGACATTTCCACATCAGAGACATTCCAGATGAAGTCATGTTATCTCCACAGAGGCCTCTGTGAGTGTGGCATTGCTACAAGGACACTCTCAGCAGTAAAGGAGGCATGCCATGCAGGGGTGTGGGTGCCTAGGGGCTGCAGCCTTGAGCCTCCTTGTCTAGATGCCACAGAGCACAGCTGCAGAACTCACAGCCCAGACTCCTTGCTAAAGTGAAGGAATCTCCTTCCCTCATAACTCTTAGTCTGCTCAGCTGCCATAACAAAAGACCAAACAAGGCGGCCTAAACAATGGAGGTGGGCTTCTCCCTGTTCTGGAGGCTAGAAGTCCCAGGTGATGGTGTCAGCAGATTGGTTTCTGGTGACAGTGCCCTCCATCACCCACAGGCTGCTGCCTTCCTGCTGTGCTCACAGGGTCTCTCCTTCTCTTCTTATAAGCCAGTCTCATTGGATCGGGGCCCCATCCTCACAACCTCATTTCACCTTTATCATTTCCTCCTATGTCTATCTCCAGACACAGTCACACTGGAATTAGGGCTTCAATGTACGAATCTGAGGGAAACAAACATTTTGCCTTCATACTGACCTTTACTGAATGAGCATCACCAGCAGAAGTGAGACAGCTCGAAGCTGAAGGGCTGAACACAAACCATGAGTGTTAGTGCTATAGGCAGTACTGTCCAACCACCGCTCACTCAGCAATAGGATGCTAGGAATATTCCACACCACTACTATATCCCAAACACCTGCTCCCAAGAACTGCATTCAACTTGAGAAAATAAAGAAGTTAAAGTGTCCCCCAGACAATCCAGTGTCATCAACAGATGAATGGATAAGTGAAATGTAGTATATACATACAATTAAATATGACAGCCTCAAAAAGGGAATTCTGACACATGCTTCAGCATGATGAATTTTCAGGATATTATGCTCAGTGAAAAAGGCCAGTTACAAAAGAACAAATACTTCAGGATTCCATTTATTTGAGGTCCCAAGAGTAATAGATTCATAGAGTTGGAGAGTAGAATTGTGGCTGCCACAGGCTGGAGGGACAGAAGGGTGAAGAGTTTTGTTTAATGGGCACAGTTTCAATTCTGCAAGATAAAAAGTTCTACATATAGATGGTAGCACAATAATGTAAATATATGTAATACTACTGAACTGTACACTTAGAAAAAGTTGAGATGGCTCTGGCTGATATGGTTCAGTTGGTTCGACATTGTCCTGTACACCAAAAGGTTGCTGGTTTGATTTCTGGTCAGGCACATGCCTGGGTTTCCAGAGATAGCCAATCAATGTTATACTCTCACATCAATATTTCTATCCATATTCTTCTTCCTTCCTCTCTCTAAAAATAAATGTTTCAATGGTTAAGATTATGAATTTTAAGTTATGGGCATTTTACCACAATTTTTTTAAATAGCATCAGCTATTACTTATAAAACAATTAAAAACACACACATTTCTCCCAAAGAAGTTATGGGCAACTTTATGCAGTCTCCTCCCATTGCAAAACAAGTTTCTTTCCATCCTGGTCACCCATCCACAGATAGCCACTACAAATTCATCTCACCTCACCAAACTGGAATTGCTGCACATGTGAGAAGTAGGGATATTTCTGAGGCAATCGTTTCTGTTTAAGCCTGGGCTTAACTCTTCCAATGGGATAAGGCTATGCTGAAGCAGCTGAGTTGTGGAAAGCTCTGGCATTTCATAACACACCTTCAAACTTCAATATCACTGACAGTATTATCTCTAGCTGTAAAAACATCATGTCTTGGCAGAAGTTTTCAATGACTGGCATTCTTTCACAATTCCTGTTTTCCAAATGTTTTTTCTTAAGCACCTCTGCCCATAAATGCTACACACACACACACACACACACAAAAAAAGTTGCCTTATGAATCATAGGACTAAAACACACTCTAAGTCCATGTGATAATCTTTATGCAATTTGCTCCTTAGTTGTTGTTGGGCCCATTAGATCAATATGCAGCTTGTCTTTCTTTGAAAATAGGGGCCTCTATAAAAACTGCTATTGTAAATAGATTGAGCAATGAAAAATTCCACAAGTTTCACCAAAATGAATTTTAAAAGATAAAAGTACATTTGTTTGGAAGTAATTTGGGGTAAAATATGAGACAGGATTTTCCCAAGTTTACCCTGGGCATTAATGCTTTTAAATTTACATATAAAGCAGCCATGAAGGTCAATCTGAGCAGTAGGAAGTAGGAACAGAAGCCGAAGTCTCTTAATGGAGATCAACTTTGCACACACACACACACAAAAAAAAAACAAAACAAAAAAACCAGCATATACACTCCATAGGTAGAGCATAGAATTCAATCAACCAGCTTCATTTCCTAAGCTTGACATTGGTCATCCTCACCTCCTTTCTACACAAAAACATTTGTGTCCCCAATACTGCCCTGCTTAAAAGGAGGCTTCACAAGAAAGGCATGTTTTCTCTTCTCAGTACACACAGTAAGAAAATCAGGAATTCTTCTTTCTTTTTCTTGCAAGGAATGGGGTCAGAAGTTAATGTTGCTTCCAAACCTAATGATTTATTTCAAGTTCTTTACCTTATAACATGGAGAGAGTTGAACTTCAGAAAGTGAATTCTATTAGAAAGGTCCAAGAAAAGCTTGGGATAACTAAGCATCATCACCACACAACACATACATTACACATACATCCAGACACACAATACACACACACATACTCACATACTCAGAAACACAATATGTACACATACACATTCCCACTCATGCACACACACACGCATACACATACTTACACAGGCTCACACACTCACATGCATACTCACACACACATTCTCACTATTAGCTCTTCTGCTCAGGGTGGTAAGTACAAGACAGAGGACCACCCCACCTCCCTCAGACTGTAACTGCCCAGGACATCACCCTTATCCTTCAAGTCCAGATTTGCCTCTGGCCCCTCTCAGGCCCTCAGATGGCATCTTCCCACTCATCTAGCTGGCAGTTGAACAGGAACCAGTGTGCTTTCCCTGACTTAAGCTTCTTCCTTCTTAAATCCAGAAATCTTAAAACAGTGAATCAAGAACAAATGGAATTTCATATTAGTGGAATATAATTATTTTTTGCCATTTTGTCTGATTTGTCTGGAGGAGAAAAGATATATTGCTGCAAAAGATAGGTTATAAGACTTCTTAAATGCCAACCTGATTTATAAAGGCTTATTATTTTATTATGGCACTAGAGGCCCAGTGCACGAAATGCATGCACAGAAGGGGGAGTCCCTTAGTCCAGCCTGCATCGTCTCCAATCTGAGACCCTGGAATTTAGAGTTCTTTGGAAAGGGGGATGTCTTTCACCTTTGTGTCTGCAGTTCAGTGCCTGATATTAGGCACTTTGGGTAGATGATGCTGAGCACTGTCCTGAATGTACACCAGACTCAATCTATCAACAAGTAATTGCTGAGTATCTATCTTTAGGTCCCAAACTGGCAAGACATCATGGGGACTGAAGAAGGCACACTTGCTTTCCCTAAACACCTGATACTTTTGTTGGGAAGGATGCACTTAGAAGGCAAAGTGCACACTGTAGACAAATGTCTAAAGTAACCAATAGAATGGGAATGAGAACTTTGTAAGTTAGGGAACATATATGGAAAACAGATGAAGGTCTTCAGTACTGGGGGTGTAAAAGAGGCCTGGCTTGAATTGAAAGGGAAAGTGACAGGTGGGAAAAATGCAGTGGACAAGGAAGCAGCTGACTTTAGGGATTGTGAGCACAACCTTTGAGCAGTCTGTCCTGTGTTAAAATGCCTGCTGCCCCTTTTTGCTAACTATATGATCCTGGGTAAGTTCCTTAATATGTTTGGTTTAAGTTTAGTCTGTAAAATGGGGAAATGATAGCAAATGTGGCGATGTGTCAGAGACTCTTAGCATGATGACATCCAAAACTCTCTGCAGTGTGAGCCCTTAACCTGCAGCATGCAGGAATGAGCCCATCTTGCTCAAGGGACAGGGAGAAGAGCTATGGGAGTGTCTGTATCCTTTGAGAAGTGTCTGAACATTGTTGTAGGGCAGCAATTTTCAAAATGCCATAGGAATTTTTATAACATGCAATGCCTATTTAGTCAGGGGCACTGACCTCTTCTCCCTTAGATTGTCAAATAAAAAAAAATGACAACCGCTGGTACAAAACAATAGCCGTCTGGTATACATGAATCAAAAATTATACCTATTTTTTGTCAGATTGGAAAAAAATATTTTTTGCTGGGTTGAAAAAATTTAACAATTAGTTTATGTGTGCCAAAAGATGAAAAAGTTTGAAAATCACTGACTTAGAGAAGTATAATGGGCCTAGAATATGGAGGGCTTGGAAAAGCAGCCAATGATCTTGAACATGATGTGGGAAGAAACAGGAAGTCCCAGGTGGTGTGACCCTGGCCCCACAGAGTCCTAGATCTGAGTATGCCTCCCTCTCTCCCACCTAGCACACTGATGACCCAATGGTCACCCAATAAATTAAGCCTTCTTCAGTGCTTTCATGACTGTGTGGACTCTGTCCCCATTAACAAGGAGTGTCTAAATTAGTCTAATGTAATAAAAACTCTCCTCATCTCTAGCTTTCTTTGACTTCATAACCTCAGCTCAAGTCACATTGCTGTGCTCTTCAGTTTTCAAACCTTCACAATATAGATGAGCAGGGCCTCCTCAGGGCACTGGAAGAATGAGCATCCATCAGACCTACTGGACACCATGGGTACCATCCTAGAAGGGCTGAACCTCTTCCCATCCTGCTGCCCCTGAAATCCCTGCCATTCTGATTTCCCCCCTTTCGACATCCATTTATTTGGTTATCCTTTTGTTTGAGCAACTATTTCTTACCTTTCTGTTTCCACAATACTTTGCATTTGTTCCAAATAATCATGCCTTTTTCAGATCATGGAAACTAAAATACTGTCTATCACTAGTTCCCAAAAGGTTTCATTTAGAGTTTACCAGCATCAGTAGCATACTAGAGGCAACTTGTGCCAGCTCACTGGAGCTAGTTGGTAAATTTTCAAGTGTTTTTGAACTGGTTGTGAAACAAGTGCTAATTTGAAAGTGCCCACAGCAGAAGTATTGACACTGTGGAAACTGGTACATGCTGTAAATCAGGGCTTCATTTATTGTTTCATTGATTGTTTAAATGTAAGAAAGTCATAGAGAAAAGAGTAGTACTGAAGATTAAACTTTAAAATGTATTATATGTAGACATTATATTGTGAGTAGCACAAAATACTTAAATAAAGATTACTCCAGTATTTAAAAACTACTGTTTGATGCCTGGCTGGTATAGCTCAGAAGGTTGAATATTGACCTATGAACCAGGAGGTCAGAGTTAGATTCCTGGCCAGGACTCATGCCCGGGTTGCAGGCTTCATCTCCAGTAAGGGACATACTGGAGGCAGATGATCAATGATTCTCTCTCATTATTGATGTTTCTATCTCTCTTTCCCTCTCCCTTCCTCTCTGAAATCAATACAAAATATATATTTTTTTAAAAAAAGAAAATTGCTGTTTGATTCAACAAAAATAGTGGCTCACATCCTGTCTTCATTGTTTTCACTTTCATCTCACTCACCATTAGCCAACATTCATATTGGAATCCATTCTGAGAGCCAGCACTGCACCCACCATCACCATCCATAGCACAGAATTCCCCGGGTTGGGATGGCATTTGGCAATTTCATTCCCATGGGGTCCAACCTGGCCAGTCCTCTTCATCCTGCATGAAGGACAGCTGACCCTTCCCCTGGCTTCAGACTCTTATACCAACTATCCTTCAACCTGCACTTCAAGAGTCAAACAGGACCAGTGATGATTTCCAATTGTGGGTACCATCGACTCCTGTATTCTTTATTCACAGGCTTTGGAATGGGAGGATTTCCCAATGGTAAGATGCCTCAGAAATGGTGAAATAAGTAGGAGTGTATCTTATGCAAGTAATCTACTAATGACGGAGGAAAATACATTTCCTCAGGCAGAGCATTATCAAATATTTAGGACAATCTCTTAAAAAAAAACTCAATTTGGACTTATTTTTCTGCACATTCTATTTTTCACTTTGAGAAAATTTGCACCTGGGTAAACAAAATTGTTCTTGCAAACTAATTGCACCTGCAATCAGCTAATTGAAGAGAAAGGATCCTGCAATTAGAGAATTGCTGTTGTAATTTCTTGACTAAGAACAAGGATCATTTTTAGATAGCACTTACAGTTGTTTTCAAGTCATTTATAAACATCATGTAGTTATTCTTCAGCAACCTTGCACACCATACTCATTTCAAGATGGTGAATTGAACAGAGAAAAAGGGAGACTAAAGCAGAGGCTTTCTGGTTACAATTGAAGAAAAACTGTGCAACCTCAATAACAGCCCCCAGTATCTACCAGTTAAGGTTCAAGTTCTTTAGCAAGACATACAAGCTCCTCTTCATTAGGCCAGTCCATTTTCACTTGTCTCATTCCTTCCCTGGGCTCTGGTCACACAATTATGTGCTATTAGTATTCCCTTTGTGCCACTACTCAGAGAGACCTCTGGGTATGTGCAAGTGGACCTCTTTCAGATGCCTTCACCTTCTTCCTCACTTGGAGAACATCCACTTACCTGAACTCAGCTGCCAGCACTCTTGAAGAGCTACCTCAGTGACTCCAGGTAAAGCTGGTCACTACAACACTGGCAAGCTATCTCATCTATGATACTGGAGTTGTTTCTTATGTGTTTGTTTTTGCAATCAGACTATAAACTTGTCCAGGGTAGAGATGATTTATCATTCAATTATGTATCTACCTCTGATCCTGGAAACCAAATATGTGCTCAACAATGCTTGTTGGGTAAAAATGAAGTCAGCCAGCCCAAGGAGGGCTATAGGTGTTTAGATCTAATCTTTAAGTGACCAATTGAGGAGGAAACCTCAGGTCTCACAGAGAAGGGTGGTGTCTAATGAAGGTGTTGGACTGGCCCAGCACTGTTGCCTGAGTTCAAAGGATGAGCCATCCAAGGGAAGTCCCCTGTGCAACAAACAAAAGTCTTTAACTGGATGTCTTCACAGGTGAATTTTAGCAAACATTCAAAGAAGAACTAATACCTACTGGTACTCTTCTCAAATTATCCTCTAAAATTCAGAGAAGAATAGGCTTCAAAGCTAATTGTATGAGGCCAACACTATCCTGATTCCAAAATAATATAAAGACACCACAAAGAAAGTAAATTATAGGCCAATAAGAGGCTAATAAACATAGATACAAAAATCTTCAACAAAATGTTGGCAAACTGAATTCATAAATACATTTAAAAAATCATACACCATGATTAAGTGGGATTTATTCCTGGGATGCAAAGTTGGTTTAGTATCCACAAATCAGTTAATGTGATACACTAATAAGCAAAATGAAGGTTAAAAACCATATGATCATATCATTGGATGCATAAAAAGCATTTGAAAAACTCCAGCATCCATTTATGATAAAAAAAACTTTCAGCCAAGTAATAATACAGAGAATATACCTCAACATAATAAAGGCCATATAAGACAAAAAAAACCGCTAATATCATAATCAATTGGAAAAAATAGAAGTGTTTCTCTTAATATCAAGAACAAGACAGGGATACCTATCTTACTACTGTTATTTAACATAGTAATTAAAGCCCTAGCCAGAGAGATCAGAGAAAAGGAAGAAATAAAAGCATCCAAATTAATGGAAAGGAGGAAGTAAAATTGTCAGTATTTGCAGATGACCTGATAATGTATAGAGAAAATACTTAAGACTCTACCAGAAAAAAACTACTAAAACTGATAAATTAATTCAGTAAAGTATCAGGACACAAAATAAATATTCAGAAATTTGGTTGCATTTTTATACCCCCAGAAAGAGAAACTAAGAAGACAATCCCATTTACTATTGCATCAAAAAAGTAAATAAAATACCTAGGAATAAATTTAAACCAAGGAGGTAAAAGACCTGTATTCAGAATATTGTAAGACACAGAAGAAAATAACTGGAGAAGTTACAAATAAATGGAAGCATATTCAGTGCTCACATTAGGACAAATTAACATCATTAAAATATCCAATCTACCCAAAACAATAAATGCAATTCCTATCAAGACATAAAAGCATTTTTCACAGAACTAGAATACGAAATCAAAACACTAATATGGAGCCACAAAAGACTTCAAATAGCTATAGCAATCTTGAGAAAGAAAAATAAAATTGTAAATATCAAATTAAACTCTACTACAAGGCTGTAGTACTCAAAACAGCATAGTACTAGCATAAAAACAAATAGATTAATGGAATGGAATAGGGATCCCAGAAGTAAACCCATGCCTATGTTGTCAATTGCTATATGACAAAGGTGGCAAGAACATACAATGCTGTAATGACATTCAATTCAATAAATGGCACTGGAAAATTAAACAGATCTTTATCCAAAAAAATGAAATTTGAACAGCTTCTTTCATCATGTATTATTGCTGAATATTTTCTGCCAGGTTGTCTTTTCATTCCATTGATGGTTTCCTTTGCTGTGGAAAACCTTTTTAGTTTGATGTAATCTCATTTATTTATTTTATATTGTTTCTCTTGCCTGAGAAGATATATGCTAAAAAAAAAAAAAGTCTGCTTTATTGCCTATCTTTTCTTCTAGGATTTTTGTAGTTTCAAGTTTCGCATTTTAGTCTTTAGTCCATTTTGAGTTTATTCTTATAAATGGTGTAAAAGCTGGACTAGTTTCATGTTTTAGGTTAATATTCAAAATTTTTAAATAACTCATACAATTCAAACCCCCCCCCAAAAAAAATTCCAGTTCATAAATGGGCAGGAAACCTGAATAGACACTTCTCCAAGGAGAACATTGAGATAGCCAATAGACATGTAAAAAGTATTTAAGTTACTGATAATCAGAGAAATGCAAATTAAAACCACAAGAAGATATCACTTCACACATGTCACAATGGCTATCATCAATAAATCAATAAACAACAAGTGTTGGCAAGAATGTAGAGGAAAGGGAGCCCTAATGCACTATTGGTTGGAATGCAGGTTGGTGCAGCCACTGTAGAAATCAGTATAGAGGTTTCTCAAAAAATAAAAAATGGAATTACCTTATCATCCAACAACTCCACTTAGGGGTTTTTATCCAAAAAAATCCAAATCACTAATTTAAAAGATATATGCAACTCTCTGTTCATTATAGCATTATTTATAATACCTAAGCTATGAAGACAATATAAGTTCTCATCAATAGATGACTGAATAAAGAAGATTGGTACATATATGTAATGGAATATTACTCAGTCATAAAAAGAATGAAATTTTACATTGTGTCAGCATGGATGGATTTAAGAAAAATAAGTCACACAGAGAAAGACAAATAGCATATAATTTCACTTATATGTAGTATCTAAAGAGCAAAATAAATGAACAAACAAATAGCAAGACTCATAGATACAGGGATCAAACTGGTTGTTGCCAGATGGGAGAGGGGTTGGAGGCCTAGTTAAAAAAAATAAAAAAAGGTGAAGGGATTAAGAAATGCTAATAGGTAGTCATAAAATAGTCACAAGAAAGTAAAGTACAACAAAGAAAATATAATCAATAATATTGTGTTAACAATGAAAGGTTGGCCAGGTAGGTATTAGAAATATCAAGGGGAACATTTTGTAAAGTATATGATTGTCTGAATGTAAACTGTAATTGAAAAAATAAAATTGAAAAATGCCTTATACCACAACATTGTGCTGAGCAGCTCTAGATTAAGAAATCATAGAATTTTAGAGCTTTGAAGGCCCTTGAAATCTATAAGCCTAATGGCCTAATTTTACAAGTGAAGCCCAAATACTGTAGGGCTTACCCAAGGCCAGCTGATTAATACTGAAACTGAGATCAACCACATTTTCCTGCCTCCCAGACCCGTGTTGCCACAGTGGAAGGGGAGGATGCTACTGAATTAGAGAGGAAAACAAGGGTTTGCACTGTTCTTTCCATTTAACTTTACAACAGAAATTATACAGCTGTGCTTGAGCCACTCAAATACCCTCTTGCACAGATTTTTTTCATGCAATTACCATCATTTAGCAGAGATGCCTGCAGATAAATTTTCCTTTCACACTAACCACAGCTCACGTGGCCTTTCTTTGCCTCCTGCTCCAGCAGCTCAGCACAGCTCAGCATAGGCTTAGGACAGGTATCCACTTCCCATGTGGCAGGCAGTCTGTGAGCACTTCACTTGTACCCCTCATTGAATCCTCATCACAAACCTTCGGTTTGCAGACTAGGAAACTCAGGTTTAGAGACACTATGTCAGTGTGCCCAAGTACGTGGCAGAACTGATATTTGAATCTTGACCTGCATAATTTGAGCCTGAGCTCTGAAGCACCACAATGTACCACTGAAAAGTCAATTGAGACTGTTAACCCCAGTCCTTTTTTTCAAAAGCCTCTACTCACCACAGGTCTGGGGGAGACAGATGTCATGGCTGAGAAAGGGTTCTGGACTGTGTGGGTCAGAAATTTGGTTAAGTTTTGGTCATAAATAGAACACGAGAAATCAGAGCACAAAATGATTGAAATTGGACAATTTGCTTATTCCACTGAAGAATCTGTTATTTTCTATTCTTGTCATGCCCCCACCTCTCCCATTATATAGCAAAATGTGATATGGAAAGGGATATAAATGTCCTCTAATGCACAGGCAGCTTTTTGTGTATTGAGAGAATTGGCACAGATCACATAGCCAATAACACACATTTAATTTAGAGAAAACAGAGGGAAGAGCAGTAGCTTCTCCATAATTTCATTGCCTATATCTTTTAGGAATAATATTAGTTATTAGTGATAAAAAATTCAAATTAACAAATTATATTTGAGGCACCTTTAAAAGGGTTGGAAAATGGAAAGTTCAAACCTGGTCTGGCTAATCCACTAGGTGCCCAGAGAATCAGGCTTCTTCCAAGCTTCCAGGCTGCCCATCCCAAGGCTTCATAACCCATAGTGGATGCTTGAGCTCCTGCCAGCATGTCCACATTCCAATCAGCAGGAAGGAGGAAGGTGCAATGAAGTGGGTCTCTCCTCTTTGAATCTAAGTATAGACCTATAGTTAAAAATGTATAGGGTGGGACAAAAGTAGGTTTACAGTTGTGAGCATGTGAAACACAGAGTTTATTCTTATACTATTATTAATTAATTACTATATTACTTTCCATATGAACATCTAACTATAAACCTCCTTTTGCCCCACCCTATATAAGTAGGTTCTATGAAAATGCAACAATGGTTAACCATACACTCTAAAAATCCAAAGGAAGGGCTGTCCTAACACTGACTGCAAATGGAGAAATATAGTTCATGCTCAGTTTCAAAATGAAGGTATACCAATAATAATAATGATGATATCAATAAGCATTTATTGAATACTTACTATGTGCTTAACATTGTGCTCAAACTTTATATAAGTGATCTCATTTAATCCTCACAACTTTATGGGAAGGTATTCTGACCCCAATTTGACAGATATGGATACAGATCTAGAACAAGTGGTGGTTGTAGCAAGACCAACCCCAGGCAATCTTCCTGCAGTGTGAATGGGAGAAGCACTTTGACATGATTGAGTTCTTCCTTTACCTAATCAGGTACCAGCATAAACTATAAACAGCATAAGATAAGAGGGGAATTGCAAGACATTTAAGAGAGTGTGGAAATAAAAAGGAGTAATTTTGTGATGCCAAAAGCAAACTGATATTGAGATTGCATCGTTAATCTAGATAAAAGTGAGTTGGCAAGGAAGAATATCTCCTTGTGAATTCATTTTCTGGTTCCATCATCTTTGAATTTCAGCGTTTAGGATTCTCCTAATTAATACCCCACTCAAGGTTTTAGACTGCAGCATCTCTAAGATCCACAAAATGTTATGCAATGTTTTTACACATGTGTATTTGTGTGTGTTTTATAAGAAAAGATTTACAATGTTTATCAAATCTCAAAGGGATCTGTCACCTGAAAAGATTAAAAGCCCTGCTCTATCACTTACTTGCCAAGAGCCAGGTGGTGCTCTATGGAGATACACTCTATCTGGATCCTGGCCTATGGACCAGCAGGAGGCCTTTCCAACTCCAGTAGCCCTGAAGCCAGTTACCCTAAGAACATGACCCCCCTCTGAATCCTTAATTGCTGGTGGCAGCTGGTGTGATGCAGATGTACCTTGCTGAGCAGTGGGACAGGCCAGCCATGCCTGGAACTGAAGGATGCAAATGTCAAATGTCAGCCTTTCCCACAGGCTATCATCCCCACCCTACTGGTAAAATGTTCTGTCATAAAAATGAAGCATGTCTTTCGGACCATTGCCTTGAGTGTTTTATCTATACATGCCCACCTTACGCTGCACCCTACTCTGCCCAGCCACCCTTTCCTTTCTGCAGAGATTACTAATAGTAAATCTCAGTCCCCTCCTTTCGGGTTCCATTCTCCATGAAGGGCCAAGTAACCAATTTCTCCAAAGTGTACACAGGAATCCAAAATGTCCCCTGTTGTGCACTAGTGCAACATTCAGTCCAAGGGTGATCCCAAGAGTCACAAAATCAAGCCACTGGGTCATGGGCAACCTTTTCCTTGCTTTTTTGTTCTAAAGAATAGAATAGAATGAAATAAAAAAGACTAGAATATACCTGAGTCATTGAATACACTATGTAGTAAGGTTGAGCTTTGCTTCTTGAAATGTTTGTTTTTGTATTTCTCTCACTGTGTTGTACTAAATCCATGATGGCAATGACTTTCAGAAAAGCTGTAAAGTCACAGCAGAAAAACACAAAACCACTGGGGACAGAGGATCTGGATTCTAGTGCTGGCCATGCTGTGTGTCCCCAGACAAGTGCCATAATCTCTTTGAGCCCTTTCCTCTCTTGTGAAATAAAGCTGATAGATCCTGCTCTGCCAAACCAACAAGACTGCTGTGCAGCTCAAATGGAACATTGTATACATGCTGATGTAAGGAATTTTGAAATTCTAGTTTATAGTGAGAAGAGATGGATAATAACAGAGTTTGGGAGCTATTGGAGGTTTCAAGGAGTATTATAGATTCCCCAACTTATCACATATGGCATCTTCCTAGTTCCCTATCTATACAGCTAAGTGACACAGTCCAGGTGATACCTCAGGAATCCTTCTACTGCAATGTTTTTAAGCAACACAAGCAAAGAAAGTTCCAAGTGTGTTTAGTTAAATGCCATTGGTCCTGGGGCTAGTATTCATAGCACCTGAAAGTTTAGTGCTGACCAGTCCTTTCTGGCTGACTCCACCCCACCCCAGCAGAGTGGTAGGTGATCCATGCAAGCCCATCACTTACTGAGGAAACAAGGCAGCATTACGTGCATGCCTCTTACCAGAGTGAGCACTAAAATTCTTTTCACTTCATGGAAAGGTCTTGCAAAACATTGGTTCTAATGTCTTCTTGCATGAGTCATAGACTGAAGTATGAAGAAACACTTCTGAAAGGCAAACAAGGAAAAAAGAAAAGGCAGAAAGCTTTGATGTGTTATTGGAACATAACTCCAAGTCAGTTTACATTAGCAAAATCAACATGTAGATCTCTTTTTAGGGTACACTGCTAAAGGACAAAAAAGAAAGTCCATTTCTTTTCTAGACTTTAATTAAAAAGATAATAGACAAACATGAATCAAATAATAAAATTAGTTCCCAAGAAGAAAGGAATGCCAGGATTTTAAAGTGCATCTTTCCAAACCTATTTCTTTTACTGAACTAACAGGTGACTAGACAAAAATGGAGACATTGTACGGATATTATTTTGCAACCCATTTTTTCATCCATTAATATGTCAGAGAGCTTGATCCATGATGGATCCATATGAATAAAGCATAATTTATTAATAAATCTTACTGAAGGACACAAGTTGTTTCTGGATTTTTAATTGGGAAATTGACATACAACACTAAGTTTAAGATGTACAATGTGCTAATTTGATACATTTATAGATGCTTCAGAATTGTTGCTTGCATGAGCAATGGTAGGATAAGCATTGTTATATATTCATCATTGTGCATTTGTCCAATTATCTCTCTGGGATAAATTTCAAGAAGAATGAATCAAAATCCATCTGCATTTGCAATGTTAATGCATATTGTCAAATTTTCCCTGCAGAAATTGGGTGACCATTTCTCATCACCACAGTAATGTATGAGAGAGCCAATTTCTCCTTACCTTATTAAGAGTATCATCAATTTTTTTTCACTTTTCTCCAATCTGACAAGTAATAACATTCCACTGCTGATTTTAATTGTATTTCTTTAATTTCAGTGAGGTATTAAATTAGCATTACTTGTTGTCAATGAATAGATAGTGATAATAGTTAATATTCACTGAAAGTGTAGTATGAACCAGACACCTTATAGAATCACTTCTTTACTTCTTAGATAGCCCTGCTAGGGAGTATCTCTATGTGTCAGATGAAAACAAAGACTTGGAGGTTAGCTTGCTGAAGATCATAGAGCTAGTAAAAAGTGAACCCAGAACTCAGTCAGGTAGATCTGCCCCCAACGTCATGTTGTTAAGCAGGGTATTATATTCCCATGTATTTCCATATGCAAGTGTGCTAATTCTGTGTTTCTTCTATGTATGTTTTTATATATGTTTTATGTTTATGTCCTTTGCCCATTTTTTAATTAGAGTGTTCATCTTTTTCTTTTTAATTAGAAATATCTCTTCATATATTAAGAATATTAATTCACTGTCATTTTGCTACCACTTTTTTTCTCTATGGAATGTACTTATACTCAATGGTTACTTTCACTTATATTTATAATTAGAGTACAAACTTGAGTAATGACTGTAGTATCTCTATTGTATAGATGAGCAGAAGCACATTAGGTAAGAGGAAGCTGTTGGATTTTGCTGGAAGCCTAATCCTCAACACTAACGGATTTGGGTAACAGTGGAAGGAGAGGCAGAAGGAAAAATGCTCAGATTGAGTCATAAAGTGGTAATTTTCTCTTTAAAGGGTCTTTTTCTGAGTTTTCTCTCCCTGGCAGGACTTTTTGTGCCACTTTACCAACCCCCAAGAAGTGGGATTTTATCACTTGATATGTTTATAGGGACCTAAAATCTCTTGTTTTCATTCTCAACTCAAATCACTCTTCACTGAAACAAAGACTGAGCTCTGGCTACAGAGCATTCTTCAGAGGTGGGACATGTATAGTGGAGATGGCATGGGATCAGAGGTCCCAACTTGGAGCCTGTCCAGGAGCTGACTTGCTGTGTGACCAGAAGCAAGTTATTTCACACTATGGGCTTCAGTTTCCTCATTATCAAAATGGGGATAATGATAACTATGTCACAAAGTAGCTTGGAAATTGCCTAAGAAAATGTTCATCAAATGAACATTTGGTGGTGCCTTGCAGAACACTGAGTACTCAGTTGGTGGCCCTCTATCCACAACCTGGGGTTCTTAATAATCATACAGGTGGAAGGGAAAGAGAACCCTTATGGATACCCACAGGAGAAATGTGAAGGCTTGCTATGCCCAGTTGCCCTTGCTATTAAACTAAAACTTCAGTTTATATATATCTCCAAAATTGTCCCACAAGACACTACAGGAGCTAAACAGCAAGACAACTATCAACCCAACAGCCTAATTCCAGCGGGCTTCCTCAGTCCTTGTGGGTAGTTGAGGTGCTTCTCTTCCACCTATGCTTGTCATAGGCAATCATTTGCCTCCATAATTATTCCTAACACAATCCCAGAATTCTCCATCTTTGCCTTTGATTATACAAGATAGCAGAGTTATATTTAAATGAAATAATATTAGGATTCATTCAGAGAAAATTTACAAATACATCAGAAATCTTTGGTAGATGAGAAAGGTCATCCTCTTAATTTATTATAAGGATCCAAATAATCCACTCATTTGCTGATACCTGCTCATTATTTCTCAGCCATTCCTCCAAGCATCCATCAAAGCCCTCCTTTGGTCTTAGGTTATGTTTATATAATAATACTCTTCCTTTGTAAAACATTTCAAACTTAAAGGAAATGGACCTGTCATGTGTTAAGCCCTATTCTTTGCCAAACCCTTTATAAAGGGGGACTGAGCAGTTTCCAAAGCCACAAAACTAGATAATAACCAAAGTGCAGTTCAAACCAAAATGCATCTGCCCCTATAAATGCCTGCCTAAGATTCCCATTATGCCCTTGCCCTCTGCACTTTACAAAGCACTTTCACATGCATCAGCTTCTCAACTACTCCAAATCCTTCTAAGCAGCACAGATCCTGTAGTCTCTATTTACAGATGTGAGACTAAAAAAGCCTGCAGAATGTGCCCTCACAGTCATCAAGGTGGAATCAGGACCCCAGACATCATCTTATGTCCCACCAGGAGCCTCCCACAGCAAGACCCTGGGGGACATGTATCAGGGAGCTTATGGCCACTGAGGAGTCCTCTGTTGAAAGGAAACTCAAAGGGTACATTTCAGCATTATCTAAATGTTGACCCACTCACTTGGTGAAATGGAGTTCAGAGGCTTTGGACTCTTCAACCCTCCTTTCCAGGTGTTCACTTTGCCTTCAGCAAGTAGGTGCTGCTCCCACAATCCTTCAGCCTGTCCCCACAGATTATTTCCACCGCTCAGTTCACTTAAAAAAGTTGGTCTGTGCAACCAGCCACTGGAGGGCCACATGATAGATGGTAAAACCAAACACAAATCTTTAGGAAGAAATTCAGAAATGCAGCCAAAACAAATGCTGCCAAAATAAAGGATTAGAAAAACACTACAAGAATAGCTGGCACAGTGAAGCACATGAACCTTACATTATTCAGGGGCATTAGCTCTCAAGGACAATAAAATGCACCAACATGCTCAGCTTGCATGTTGTCTGCAATAAAATGCACCAACATGCTCAGCTTGCAGCCATTTTAAGCTACATTCAATGAAGAATCATTAAGGCTTTGTAGTGTTCATGCTGGAATCATAAACTGTCCTAGTGGAAAAGGTTCTTTGGGAAAATCCATTCCAATCTCAGAATTTAACATTTGATGGAACAAATGTTCAAATAGGTTAAGTAACTTAATCAAAGTTATGCAGCTGGTAAATGGCAAAAAAAAATGACTAGAAATCAGATGATAAAGCTCCAATAACATCCTCACATATTTCTAAGCACTCGATTTTCCTCCAAACCTCTTTCCTCCATACATAAGTAATTCAAGTGTGTGTCCACACAAATACACCTGCATACACACATGCACATACATGCACAAACAATCTTATCAAGCTCTTCCAGACTATAGCTCAGGAAACATGGCTGGCCATGAAGCTAACTGAGAGAATCATTGTGCACCAGGAGGGACCTGGTTTACTTTTAGTTTTATATTTGTACTGATTGTTCAACTGATAGATCAATGACAGCATTGAACTATGGGGCTATTAAATGTCTAAGTGCAAAATGTTCACAAAGTGCTGCGGATGGTAGCTGGCTCACAACAGCCCCCAACCCTGTCCTACCTGGGAGTGTGCCAGGCAGAAGACCTGGGTGTGAGGAGCAGGGGATTTGCGGTCAGACAACCTGGGCCAAACTCCCACATTGCTCTTGACTTTGGGCAGTATGCTACCCTCAGTCAGCTCCGTAGTACCTATATACATGGGCTGTTGCCGAAATAAATGAGCTGATTTGTGTTTGTTGCCTGACTCTGTACCGACAAACAGATAGTGCTAAACAAACAGAACGGCACCAGCATGAGACCTTGTGTGGTGGAGAACAGCACCATCCAGTCTCTTCCTTTCCAAATGTCTAGGTCTGCAGTCTCCTCTGCAGATGAGTTTGTGGTCTCACAGCACCAGGACAGGGGGTGTAGTAGCAATCATTGCTCAGTCTGTGGACAGGAAATGTCTCCAGACCCTTTCCAAACTCACCTGATAGAAAGTGTTTGCCTATATGATTCTGAAGGGACTCAAATGAGTCCTATCCTGATATATTCTCAGCACTTGATCTCTACAATGTTGCCCTCCAATGTTGTTAAGTGGCTTTCTAAGCATTCTCAAGTTGTTTCATTTGGGTTTGCTCTTTCCAACTAGTTCATAATGCTCAAGGCAACAATAATTACCCCAAGTCAGTTGAGAGGACTTCTGATGCTGGAATGTCTTTTCTTCCACCCTAGTGAAACCATGACCCTACACCTTTTAAAGAGATTCCATGAAATTTGTGCATGGGGGGAGGGTGTCCCACAGCTCAGCCATCACCCTCTGCAATCTGGAACCCCTCGAGGGATGTCTGACTGCCCACCAGGATTTGGCCTAAAGGAGCAGTCAGACATCCCTCTCACAATCCAGGACTGCTGGCTCCCAACTGCTCACCTGCCTGCCTTCCTGATTGTCCCTAACTGCTTCTGCCTTCCAGCCTGATCACCCACTAACCACTCCCCTTACAGCCTGATTGATGCTTAACTGCTTCCCTGTCAGCCTGTTTGCCCCTAACTGCCCTCCCCTGCGGGCCTGGTCGATCCCAACTGCTTTCCAATTCTGGCTATCTTGTGGTGGCCATCTTGTGTCCACATGGGGGTAGGATCTTTGACCACATGGGGGCAGCCATCTTGTGTGTTGGAATGATGGTCAATCTGCATATTACTCTTTTAGTAGATAGTATAGAGGCCTGGTGCATGGGTGGTGGCAGGCTGGTTTGCCTTGAAGGGTGTCCCAGATCAAGGGGGTTTCCTTGGGGTGTGGGGTGGCCTGGGTGAGGAGCCTGTAGTGGTTTGCAGGCCGGCCACACCCCCCAGTGACCCAAGTGGAGACCCTGGTATCTGGGATTTATTTATCTTTTATAATTGAAACTTTGTAGCCTGGAGTGGAGCCTAGCCTCCTGCTCGCTCTGTGGTCACAGCCATTTCTGTTGGGATTTATTTATCTTCTATAATTGAAACTTTGTAGCATTGAGTGGAGGCCTGGGCTGGCTAGGATGTGCAGAAAGCTTGGCTTCCTCCATTGTCAGTGAAACCCAAACCTTCCTCCTGCTTTCTCTATGGCCACAGCCATTTTGGTTAGAGTTAATTTGTATACTTGCTCCTGATTGGCTGGTGGGCATGGCTAGTGGTGTAGTGGAGGTATGGTCAATTTGCATATTACTCTTTTATTAGATAGAATTACAATGATGATTACAGAAATGTATACATTTACCAAGATTCACTTAATTGTAAAAGTAAAATAGGTATATTATATTATGTGTAAAACATACCTCAATAAAATTTATTAAAACAATACAGTGGTACCTCGAGATACGAGTTTAATTCGTTCCGTAACCTTGCTCGTATATCAAGTTGCTCATATCTCGAGGAGAATCCAAGATGGCGGCATAGGTAAACACCTACACTGCTGCCTCGCACAACAATTTGAAACCTACAACTAAAAGACAGAACAGACACCATCCAAAACTACAGGAAAGCTGGCTGAGTGGAAATTCTACAACTAGAAGGAAAGAGAGAGGCTCACAGAGACCCAGAGGAGCTGCAAAAAGCTGAGGTATGGAGACCAGCGCGTGCGGAAAGCGGGTGCCTGAGAACGTGGCTGGCTTTCTCCGGCAAGAGGGAAATGGAGACTCCCAATGGCATTGAACTCCTTATCCTATGACACTAAACTCCAGATACAGCCAAAACTCATACAGGGTGAGTTTGGACTGTGAAAAGGGAGAAGAGCATGGAAATTTAGGGGAGTTGCAAAAGATCAGAAGTCTGGTGGCAGGCACAGCCCTGTGCACAGAGGACAGACTGCTGATTGTGCTGCTGGCTTTCACGAGTGGGCAGGAGAGATCCTCCCAACTGTGCCACTTCTAACTCCACTAAACCGCGGTTTTGGGCCAAACCCTGGGGACCCAGACTCATATGGTCCCAGAGCGCACGGGAGCCTGAGGGGCAGAGGTCTAGAGGCACGGTGAGAGCACACGAATGGACAGGGACCACTCCAGCGATTACCCAGTCACATAAGACTCAGGGGCCATGGAGGGCGGACCTGACTGGAAGGCAAGGCGTTCCATTAAGCCCTGAGACTCCACTTATCCCAAGCTCAACAGAGAGGATTTTGTGGATTTGCAAGTCTGGTATCATAAGGCTGAATCCAACACAGAAGTTCTCCCAGCATAGTGAAAATGTCAAGACAAGGGAAGGGATCACAAACAAAAGAAATGGAGGAAAAGAAATGACTTGATATAGAGTTCAAAACCACGCTTATAAGGTTTTTCAAGAATTTCCTAGAAAAGATAGATAAATTTAGCAAGACCCAAGAGGAGATGTAAAAGAACCAACTAGAGATGATAAAGGACCAACTAGAATTTAAACATAAAATGAATGAAAAAAAAGATATTATTCAGAGACCTAACAACAGACTAGAGGAAGGCAAGAATCAAGTCACAAATTTGAAATATAAAGAATCGGAAAACACTCAACTGGAAAAGCAAGAACAGAAAGGAATCCAAAAATGTGAAGATAATGTAAGGACCCTCTGGGATAGCTTCAAGCGTACCAACATCAGAATTGTGGGGGTGCCAGAAGAAGAGAGAGAGCAAGATACTGAAAACCTATTTAAAGAAATGATGACTGAAAACTTCCCACATCTGGTAAAAGAAATGGTCTTACAAGTCCAGGAAGCACACAGAATCCCAAATAAAAGGAATCCAAAGAGGACCACACCAAGACACATCATCATTAAAATACCAAGAGCAAAAGACAAAGAGAGAATATTAAAAGCAGCAAGAGAAAAACAGTTCATTACCTACAAGGGAGCACCCATACGACTGTCAGCTGATTTCTCAACAGAAACGATGCAGGCCAGACAGGAGTGGCAAAAAATATTCAACGTGATGAATACCAAGAACCTACAACCAAGAATATTCTGTCCAGCAAAGCTATCATTCAAAATTGAAGGGCAGATAAAGAGCTTCACAGAGAAGAAAAAGCTAAAGGAGTTCATCAACTACAAACCAGTATTATATGAAATGCTGAAAGGTACTCTTTTAGAAGAGGAAGAAGAAAAAGGTAAAAGACAAAAAATTATGAACAACAAATACATATCTATCAACAAGTGAATCTAAAAATTAAGTGAATTAAAAATTTGATCAACAGAATAAACTGGTGAATATAATAGCATCAGGACCACAGAAAGGGAGTGGACTGATAAATCTCAGGGGGAAAGGGTTGAGGGGTGTACAGGGAGAGACTGGACAAAAATCATACACCTAAGGATGAGTTCAACGGGAGGGAGGTAAGGGTAGAGGGAAGAGTGGGAGCTGGATGGAGGGGAGCTATGGTGGGGGAAAAAAGAGAAACAAATGTAATAATCTGAATAATAAAGATTTAATTAAAAAAAAACGCAAGTGGAAATAAAAGACTTGTCCCTTCCCCACTAAGGCAATATGAATGAAAATTCCTTCACAAAAAAAAATTTGCTGGTATCTCAAAGTAAATTTCTCCATTGAAATCTATTGAAATGCCATTAATCCGTTCCAACCCCCCAAATGCCACCCCAGTTGTTCTTGTTATGTGTTTTTGAGTAAGAAAAATGTATTTATAAATGACAAATATTGTATAAAAACATAAAAGAGAATGTGAAGGAATAAACTGGTTTTATAAAGTGTATTTACCTACTCGTTACACTCTTAATGCTACACTTTTTCCCTAAACTGGATGTAACTTAACTAATCTTCACTGAACTTAATTGCTACTGGTCTTTGCATTTTTGGCAGATTTAAAAAAAAAAAAAAAAAACGTGTCCAACGAGGTTTGCCTCTTCCTCCCTTTCAGAATGTTTCTGAAATGGGTGAGGCAAGTTTCATTGAACAGCTCCGATGCACGACCAATAGCAACTTTTTCGGGGTGTTTCTTTTTCACGAAGTGTGACACCCTCTCCCACATCCCTAAGTTCTCCTTTATCTCACTTGTAGAGAGCTCCTCCACCTCTGGCTCCTCCTCGAAACCAATTTCTTGGAGAACCTCTGCATGTTGCTGAGACTGCAACTCTTGTAACTCCTCCGTGGTGAGTTCCAGAGAGTGCTCCTTGATGAGCTCATTCACATCTCTCTCATCCACCTCCAGGCCCATGGATTTTCCCAGAGACACTATCTCCTCCTCCACTGGCACCTCGGGTTCGAATCCTTCGAAGGTCCTTTTGGCTATGGCCTCAGACCACAGCTTCTTCCATGCAGAGGTCAAAGTCCTCGTTTTAACACCCAGCCAGGCCTGATTAATAATTCTGAGGCATATCATGATGTTAAAGTGGTTCTTCCAGAACTCTCGAAGGGTGAGGTTTGTGTTCTCCATCACCTCAAAGCAGCGCAGGAACAGGTGCTTGAGGAACAGCTTTTTAAAATTAGAAATCACCTCCTGATCCATGGGCTGCAGGGTAGGAGTGGTGTTGGGAGGTAGGTAGACAACCTTTATAAACTTGAACTCTTCGAGGAGTTCATCTTCGAGGTTCGGTGGGTGAGCGGGAGCATTGTTGAGGATGAGGAGGGCTTGCAAGGTTAGGTTGTTTTCCTGTAGATATTTCTTAACAGAAGGGCCGAAAACCAGGTTTACCCACTCCACAAAGAACTGCCTGGTGACCCATGCCTTTGGGTTTGCCCTCCACATAACTTGCAGTTTATCTTTTAAAATCTTATGTGACTTAAAGACTCTGGATTTTTCCGAATGGTATACAAGCAGAGGCTTGATCTTGCAGTTGCCACTCGCATTAGCACACAGTGCGAGAGTTAGCCTATCTTTCATGGGTTTGTGGCCTGGCATCGCCTTCTCCTCTGCCGTTATATAAGTCCTATTCGGCATCTTCTTCCAGAAAAGCCCTGTCTCATCTCAGTTGAAGACTTGCTGGGGGATATATCCTTTGGCTTCTATCATCAGTTCTGAAAAAGTTTTGAGGTAATCCTCAGCTGCCTTCACATCTGAACTTGCTGCCTCACCATGCCTGAGGATGGAGTGAATGCCGGACCTTTTCCTAAAGTTATCAAACCAGCCTCTACTGGCTTTAAATGAGTCTTTTGATGCTTCATCCATGGAAGTGCATGTGGTCTGCTCCAGCAAATCACCGTAAATCGCTCGCGCCTTCTTGCATACGATGCCTTGTGTTAATGTATCTCCTTTAAGGTGCTTCTCTGTCACCCACACCATCAGTAGATTCTCCATCTTTTCATGCTCTCACACCCACCTTTAATCTTAAGTGCTCATCATCTGTAAGGAACAGATTATGGCATTGTGAGTTAGAACACACTACAAAGTACTCCATTTCTTCCCATATTTCTTCACTAAAAAAAGGCATAGAGAGGGAGCAGGGCTTTATCTTTGAAGAGGTTCTTTAGTTTCAACTCTCTGCTCAGGAGGGACTTTGCATAGATTCAAAGCCATACATTTTGCCTGGGGCTCTCAACATTGACAGGTTCTTTGTGCCTGGACTTCTCATTTTGAACATCCTTATAACAGATTTCTCCAAGAGGCACAGATCCTCATGGGAAAGCAATTAAGTTCACCTTCTCTTCAGACTCAGGAGGCAACAGTATGGTTATTGACAGAGGTTAACATGGCAAGAAACTCAAAAGCTGTTTCCGGTTGCCGGGGGAGGGAGGTGGTGTCATCAAGGTGATTTCATAGTTCCTTTCATTCTAGAAGCCTGTTCTAATGCATGGGACAAGTCACCCTTATTTCCAATGGGGCTCAGCTTCCAGTCTAACAAGTGATCTCAGATATGTTAGGAATTATATGGTTTTCTTCCCACATCAGTGTTTAATAAGTGAAAAATCATCAAATTATGGAAAGTTCTAAATTCATAGTAGTCCCCACAGTTAATTAACTTGGCTCTTGGTGTCTGGAGATGGATGTATTATCTTCCTTTGCTGAAAACCACTTCAGAGAGGCCAGGAAATCATAGGAATGTGAACTCATTCTTTGCCATAGTTTATTCACTTATTTTCATGGAAATTAAGGGCCAATGAGTCAGGCTCCACCTATAGGCATTTATTATTAATTCATCGATAGTTCCAATCCAAAGGATTGAGAATTAGGAGACAGATGTCTCCCAGCATTTCTAGGGAATTTATGAACTAACAATAGTGACTGAGCTCTTAAACTGCATAAGAGGATGTTCTGGATAGAGTGTAGTGAATGGCTATACTTCCCATCCATTCCTATTTTTCTTATATCTGCAAAAGGTAAATAGCTTCCTAGATGTAAAACAACAATTAAAGATAATAACAACAAAATCAACCACAAAAAGAAAGAGCATTTTTATTTCTGATCTTAACTGGAGGTAAATGCAGCATATTCCCAGTGTGGGGCACAATGTGATGGTCATTCTCAAAGGACTGGGATACAACAGTGGAGAAAACAAACAAAACGTGTATCCTCCTAGAGCTTACATTCTAGTTCTTGAGGATCTTTCAATCCTATCCAGCTTCTCCCTGCCAGCCATTCCAACATGGGCCTTTCTTTTAAAAAATCCACCGCCTAAGAAAATAGAAAAAGTTTTCCTGATGAGAATTCTCCACCTTATCACAATCCCTTACTCCCAGACCTTTATAGCCTCCAAACCAACAGAGAAAAGCCCACCAGTGACTCAGCCCTGAGACAAGATGAAGGTCTATCCCACAGGAGTGATTAGCAGGTCCTTTCCCTGCCTGAGATGTGGAATAGGGTAAGGAGAGGTTGCTGCTACTGGGAAGGGAAGATCTCTGAGTAAGAAAAGCAAAAGTGAGGTGTGATTGAGGGTGGGGGGTACACCTTCCTTCTCAGTGGCCAATAATCATTTTGTCTGCAGGAGGGGAAAGGCTGGAGGAGATAACCACAAACCCCAGGTTGCCCATCAGGGAGAGTAACAATCCTGACTACTCTCTCCCAGACCTGCATCCTGGGCTCTTGTAGTCTGGGAGTTCACACCAGATGGCCCAGAGAAGTGACCAGAGGTGGAATGCACTCGCTGTACATTCAACCCAAGAAAAGACTAGAGCCAAACAGGGAGTGTGCAGGATCTGAAGTAAGACTTTGAGTCCATTCAATTGTCCTCTTCTCACAGGTGATGAAAGAGCAACAAGCAGCAGCCCCAAGGCCATGTAGTCATGTGAGTGGCAGCGTGGCCTAATGTGGTGCATCATTTTTTTTTTCCTCCTATCAATAGGCCAAAGCTCATGGAACTTCCCAGAATAACTGAGGGTCCTGGAGCAGCTGAGCTGGGGGATCTGGGTGGGAAGTGGGGATGGAGATAGGAGGGTGCTGCCCAGGGTTAAGGAAGTCATATGGCTGGCAAGTCAGGGAGTAGGGTTGCTGTAAACACAGAGGTGGGACATTTGAGTTGCATAGGGACAGGGTTGTGATGCTAGCTGGATGGCTTCATGCCTGCAGGTCAGCTCACCTGTGTAGTCTCCAAAATGGAACTTATAATGGGCAGAAAATCTTGGTCCTTTAGTCTTTCAGAGGCCTCCTTAGACTAGCCAACTTGGGTCCGCACATCAACTGTGAGCTTATCTCCTCTATAAAATGGGCCCTTGTCCTGTCTTTGTCCTGTCCTTAAGTCCTGTCCTCCTTGAGTTCAAAGGAGGATGACATTCATTATGCAAACCTACTATCCCTAGCCCAACTCATGCCTCTTTACCTGGCTGTTTTCTCGTCCAGTTACTCCCATCTCCAGGTTCAAGGGACAATGAACTCCCAGGGCCAGAGAGGAGCAGATCCTCTTTAGGGTAGCACGACCCCTGGAAAGAAGCCATCCCTTTATCAGCTCTCCATTGGAACACACAATGTGAGTTTAATATCCAAAAACGTGTGATTTCTCCCAAACACAAAAAATAACAGAGCCTTCAATGGGCTTGTCATTTTGCCCACCCCATGCTGAATGCCTTTAAAACTGCCTTAATGTAGATAAGAGAGGATTGTGTACATCACACAAATGGTGGAAGGTAATAAAACAAACATCAAAGATGAGCTCCCATGTACTCACAGTTCTTTCTCTATTTGCAACAAAGACAGGAAAAAGGAGGAAACCTCAGTGTGGAAGGGCAGCAGGTTAGAAATGTACACTTCTGGGGGTCAGTGAGCCCCTCCCTGTAGTATTTACACCTCAGGTCCCAAACTTCCTGGTGCAGAGAAAGTACCCCCTTTCCCTACTCTCCTACACCAATGCCACCTGAAACCACAGCAAAAGTCGCCAAGGAGAAGGATTGGAAAGAAACGGCCATCAGCATGTCGTGCCTTGGGTCACCTACCAGGGAACCCCCACCCCCACCCCCACCCCCAATCGTTCCTGTTGTCTGTTGGAACCCAGGAATACAGAGGTGGAATCTAGAGGGACTCGCGCAGACAGAGCCTGGTGCCCCGTTCTAGACACAGTTGCTTTTCCCCAAGAGCCACCAGCCAAGTGCAGAAACAGGTAAAGGCAAAGAAAAGTGAAAGTCAGAGACCATTTAGCAAACAAGAGTCAAGTTCATCCCAAAAGGCTTATACAATTTCAAGTCCAGTATTTTATTCATTAAAAAAGGAAAGTCCTTGCGGAGACCGGTTTGGCTCAGTGGATAGAAGAGCGTCGGCTTGCGGACTGAAAGGTCCCAGGTTCCATTCCGGTTGGGGCATGTGCCTTGCTTGCGGGCACATCTCCACTGTGGGGCGTGCAGGAGGCAGCTGATCCATGTCTCTCTCTCATCGATGTTTCTGACTTTCTATCTCTCTCCCTTCCTCTCTGTAGAAAAAAAAAATCAATAAAATATATTTTAAAAAAAGGAAAGTCCTCAAAAGAAAAAGAAAATCACATGACGGGGCACAGCGTGTGGCATCCCTTAGAGGTCACTGCAAAGTGTGCCCAGTGAGGTCTCTTAAGTGCAGCACCTCCTTGGGGGCTTGAGGCTTTTACTTTAGAAAGAAGCGCTGTTTTCACTACAAGAGAAGCAAACATATACCGCGTATACCTCAGGAAGGCCACAAGCCTAAGCCAAGTCCCTGTTGACTCGGCCCAGCCCTTCTAGGTCCTTTCCCCGTCCCGTCTCCCGTGTCCTCTCACCCAAATCGCTTCCTTGGTCTCCGGGGCGTAGAGACCCCTCCCGGCGGCGGGGCGATCCTACCTGAATTTAACAAGGGCTTGCGGGGCCGAAGCGCACGGACGCCCGCACTGTCAGACACTCACACACTCCCATTGGCTGCAAGCAGAGGGCGGGGCTGGCCAGACCCAAAACAACAACCTGCGTGCAGTGACTTTTACGCTGCGCCGCCTCGCCGCCTCCACCTGGTGCGGCCTGCCTGGGAGCCACAACCACCTAAGCCACCCTATTACCCCACCCCTCTGTCGTCCGCGCCCAGGCCCCGCCTCCGCAGGTTATATTGGGCCGAGCGGAAGGTGGAGGCCAGACATAGTTCCTGTGAGCTAGCCTGGAGATGCTTCTCTGGAGGCCGGTGGCAGAAAGGCGGCTGCGGGAGCCACAGCCCCAGGGACTCGTCTTCGTGGGCACTCAGGGCTGAAGACACCAAACCCTCCCCAACGGTGGCACGCATTTCCGTGCTCCGTGGACGCCTGCCCGGGACCTGCGACGTTCTGTGAAGAAGCCCTCCGGGTCAGAGAGCAGATGCCTACACTTCTTCAATCCAGCAGGAAATCCCAAGGCCCGTATGCCTGGGCAGCAGAAATTAAAGCCGCACACTTGCACACATTCATCCTGAAGTCTCTCATCCTCGAACTGAAGACAGCGCTCACCCAACTCGTCCCTCTTCGCCCCTCTTAGTTCACCCAATAAGCACAACCCCTGCAACGAAACGTTCCGGTGGAATTGGACTCTTCTACGGAAAAGTGTCTGTCTCTCACAAGAGGAGGGAGAGGTCTCTGGGAGAGAAAGGCGAGGATTCCAGGACCTGAGGTCGCCACCCTGCCCCCAACACCAGCTTCCCAAGACTGCGTAAAGAAAGCGAGTAAGGCGCTGAGCGAGAACAGGGTGCGTGGGCATGGAGTCGGAGGTGTTCAGCCCCCGCGCGGTCCATGAGATCAAGCCGGGTAGTGATCTAGAGGGCACAGGAGGTAGTAACGCGCCCTCTCCGCTGTCCGCAGCCGGCGACGACTCCCTGGGGTCGGACGGGGACTGTGCAGCCAACAGCCCAGCGGCGGTAAGCGGCGGAAAGCGGAATGTGAGAGGTGCACCTCCCGCCGAGGAGGAGGGCCAGGTAGCGGCGGGGATCGCAGAGGAGGGCGCCGCAGGGCCTGGGGCCGAGAGCGCAGGGGTCGGTGAGGGCGGGCGTAGCAAGCCGTACACGCGGCGACCCAAGCCCCCATACTCGTACATCGCGCTTATAGCCATGGCCATCCGCGACTCGGCGGGCGGGCGCCTTACACTGGCCGAGATAAACGAGTACCTCATGAGCAAGTTTCCCTTCTTCCGCGGCAGCTACACGGGATGGCGTAACTCGGTACGCCACAACCTTTCGCTCAACGACTGCTTCGTTAAGGTGCTGCGCGACCCCTCGCGGCCTTGGGGCAAGGATAACTACTGGATGCTCAACCCCAACAGCGAGTACACCTTCGCCGATGGTGTCTTCCGTCGCCGCCGCAAGCGCCTCAGCCACCGGGCACCGGTATCCGCACCCGGGCTGCGGCCGGAGGAGACCGCGGCCCCGCCGCCTTCTCCAGCGCCCACGCCCGCCGCCTCGAACTCGCCCTGTACGTGCTCCTCCGCCCGCCAGAAGGGGGGCGCCAGCCCCACAGGCAAATTCTCCAGCTCCTTCGCTATAGACAGCATCCTCAGCAAGCCTTTCCGCAGCCGCCGCGACGGGGACACGGCCCCCGAGGTGCGGTTGCGGTGGGGCGCTGCGCCCTGCCCGCCGCTATCCGCGTATCCCGCGCTCCTTCCCTGCGCACCCAGCGAGGCCCTACTGCGGCTCTGCGCGTACGGAGCGGCTGAGCCTGCGCTGCTGGGCGCTCGTGGAGCCGAGGCACCGCCGACCGCACCACACTGCCTGCTCACGCCCTTGTCTTCCTCCGTCCCCGCCGAGCCCTTCCGAGGCCCTGAGGCTGGCGGCGGCAGGGGCGGCTCTCACTTGTACTGCCCCCTGCGGCTGCCCGCGGTCCTGCAGGCGGCCTCCTCCCACGTCCAGGGAGCGCACTTGCCCTACCCCCTGGAGACGCTCCAGGCCTGAGCTGGCTAGCTGGCTGGCTGGCTGGCTGGCTGGCTGGCTGAGCCCCGCCGGAATGGGCACCCTAGGAGAAGCCAGTATAGCACGTTCAGGGCTTTGCACTTTCTGTCCAGAGAAAAGGAGCTTTAAAAGAAAATTCGTCATCAAACGTGCCTTACTGCTAAAGGATTTTTTACAGAAGTGTTTAAACTTAGACCAGAATATCTCCTTCCTCTTTTATAATTCTACAGAGGACCAAAGCAATATTTCAATAGTTGTTTGAGTTTCTTTACCAAGCCTGTCTCTCCCTTCCTTCACCGATTTTTCCTCTCTTCTGACTGCCCAGGCACTCCCTCATTCCTACCATTTTTGTTGCACCTTCCATTGATTTGTTCCTACCAAAAGAAAGAGAAAAAAGCACATCAGGGAACCATTCCGTATGATAAATTATATGACTACTGATTGAGGTTTACAGGGCCCTTGTTCCATGTGTACATATGTGACTGAATGTGAGAGAGGTGTCTGAATCTTCAGTCATTTCTCTGCTATTGACCAATGCTTCACTGTGCCAAAAAGATTAAAAACATATATATTGTTGGGTTTTATAATTAAATTATTTATATATTTTTGAAATCTGGATTGAGAAAATTGCAGGCTACAAGCTACAGCTTTATTAATGGTTTGGTGATCACTCACTGTGGTCTCCCTGAGCCAAGCAATTTCTTTAAAGCAAAAGTTGACATTATGTATGTAGAGTGCCAGGACCACTGCCACATGAAAGCAATTGTGATTTTTATTTTTGTTATTTTATTTGTATCTGTGTACATATTCATGTGTAAATTTTATGAAAACCAGGCACAGTGCTTATTTTTAAATAAAACTCACAACTGATTTTAGCACTTTGTGGTGATGGGCTGGAGATGGAGAGTTTTCACTCCCTCCCTTCCCAAATGGTTTCAGTCTGAAGGAACTTCCTGTGGGGGTCAAAATATTTTCCTGAATGATTCAATAAAAGTAGAGGCAGTCTGCATGTTTTCTTACCTGACAGATTGCTGTACAAATCTCCAGGATGGGACTGCTAACAGTGAGATTTATTAAAACTTAAGACCAATGATCTCAAGAATTCTCCTAAGAGTTACAGAACAATTTAGAAGGTGTGGGCCACAAGAATCGCCTGGCAGACATTATCCACAAGTTTATAGTCAAGCAGGCATTTTCAGGCAAATTAGTCCTGATTGAGGTTCAAAAAGCTAGAAACATTCTTGGCATGTGATTATCTTAATCACCCAAGATTTCCTTAGGGCCCTTTTTAAGAGCAATTTGAATGTCAATGTTTTTTGTTTGTTTTGTTTCCAAAACAAAACCTACCTTTTTAGGAATACAAAAAGTCCATTTGGGTGTGAACCCATTAGTAGTATTTTTTTTTTCCAGTTTCCCCTTTTGTATAAAGAGAGGTCTGTTAGACCTTTTCCCTTGTGATCTGAAGAGAAAGTGCCACTTCAGATGGGCTAGGGACAGTTTTCCATATTAAAAATGGAAGATTTGCCCTGATCCGTTTGGCTCAATGGATTGAGCATCAGCCTACACACTGAAGGGTCAGATTCGAGGGCATGTACCTTGGTTGTGGGCACATCCCCATTAGGGGGTGTGCAGGAGGCAGCTAATCAATATTTCTCTTTCATCAATGTTTCTACTCTCTATCCCTCTCCCTTCCTCTCTGTAAAAAATCAATAAAATATATTAAAAAATAAAAAATATGGGAGATTTGACCAGAGAAAGAACCATAAATATGTGAACATCCATTTCTCAGTAAATTCAAAGGCAGTGAGATTCTCACAATTTATAGATTGCAGTGTTCTCAAGAGTAATACAAACACAGAAATTCAGAGACTGGAAATGCAGGCCCCACTGTTATTCTTAATGTTCTTGGACAGATCTCATCTCACCCAAGAGGATAGTTTGTAAGCAACATATTGTGAGGTGGGGAGAAGGGGTGATTATTTCAGGTTGCTATCTTTTGGCAGGGAAGGGAGTGAGAAAGCCCATCCCTAAGTCTAACTAACAAGTTTGACTGATTTTCCTTCTATCTACTTAGTATCAGGAAGAGTGATAATAATGGGACTGATTTACAACGAAAGGTAGGCATTTAAGTGGAGATTTGCTACCACAAGGCTAATAATTAGACCTGAAAATAAAACTGAAACTGACTGGGGGAAGTAGGGGAGTCAATGGGTTCACTGGGTTGAAATAATCAGAACCCATGATCAATTCTTTGCTTTTCTCTTGAAAACACACTCTTCCTAGTAAGATTAAAGGTGAGTGGGGACGAAGAGGTTCCCGGCCCTACCCATGCTTTCCCAACCGCCTTCCCATCTCTGGCAGCTTCTGCCTCTACCTGCTGGGAGTGGGGGGCCCAGACTCTAGGAAGCCACGCGAGCCCCTATTTTCTTCAGGAAAAGCAGAAAGTTGCAGGCATGCTTTAAGTTCCAGCGATGCATCCTTTCCGTACACCGCGACCAAGATCCGGGCCTACAGCGATGACAGGTTGGTCACTCTCCCAGGACCAACTTCCACTGCAGCCAGGCGATGCGACCCCGCCACGACTTTTCCTTCTGGCATCCGCCCAGGGAACTGGATTCCTCGCTGGCGCCAGAGTGGGCCAAGGACAGGGCTTGTCCCTCTCCCAGCCTAGCCCCTCACACAGCCCGCCCTTCCCACAGCCCAGGGACTCCTCGCCCCAGCTCACCCCTCTGAAGTTGCCGCAGCGGAGTTCACGGAACTGCGGAGTGGAGGTAGGGGTTTGCTTAGTTTGGCACATGCTCTTTGATAAGACTTGCCTGGAGCCAGGGATGTAGGTTGAGAACCCCATTTCTAACACCCCCTCCCTCCCCCGCATTGGCGCTTTACAGTCCCCATTTCCCTCACCCCCTAGGAGACCTTTTCAGGCCACATTGAACAAGTAGGAGAAGAGAAATGGGCAACTGAGCCGCCACAGCTGAGCCACCACTTTAGTGCCTGGGATCTACTCCAGTCTCCCTGTAGACCCTTCGCACCACCAGGGCTCAAGGCCTCTGCCTTTGGAAGCCGAACACTTCTCTGGTTAGCAACACAACATTCTGGTCAGCCTAGCGCCCCTTTCTAGCAAAGAAGCCAATTTCTATAAATGTGGAAGCTGGGCGGTGGGTGCCCCCTGGTTCGGGCCCCAGCTCTGCTGCCCATGAGTGAGCCAGGGCAGTGGACAACTTCACCCTCTGCCTGGCTTACTTGCAATCCCTTAGCATATAGATAACCAATCTCATTAAGGTTTGGACTCGGAGTCTTTTTTTTTTTAATTCAATCTTTATTATTCAGATTATTACATTTGTTTCTCTTTTTTCCCCTCCATAGCTCCCTTCCACCCGGCTCCCACCCCTCCCTCAACCCTTACCTCCCCCCCATTGACCTCATCCATAGATGTATGATTTTTGTCCAGTCTCTCCCTGCACCTCCTTCAATCCCTATCCCCCTGAGAATTATCAGTCTACTCCCTTTCTGTGCTCCTGATTCTAGTATATTCACCAGTTTATTCTGTTGATCAAATTTTTAATTCACTTATTTTTTAGATTCACTTGTTGATAGATATGTATTTGTTCATAATTTTTTATATTTTACCTTTTTCTTCTTCCTCTTCTTAAAGAGTACCTTTCAGCATTTCATATAATACTGGTTTGGAGTTGATGAACTCCTTTAGTTTTTTCCTATCTGTGAAGCTCTTTATCTGCCCTTCAATTCTGAATGATAGCTTTGCTGGATAGAGTATTCTTGGTTGTAGGTTCTTGCTATTCATCACGTTAAATATTTCTTGCCACTCCCGTCTGACCTGCATAGTTTCTGTTGAGAAATCAGCTGACAATCGTATGGGTGCTCCCTTGTAGGTAATTAATTGTTTTTTTTCTTGCTGCTTTTAATATTCTCTCTTTGTCTTTTGCTCTTGGTATTTTAATTATGATGTGTCTTGGTGTAGTCCTCTTTGGATTCCTTTTGTTTGAGGTTCTGTGTGCTTCCTGGACTTGTAAGTTTATTTCTTTCACCAGATGTGGGAAGTTTTCAGTCATTATTTCTTGAAATAGGTTTTCAGTATTTTGTTCTTTGTCTTCTTCTGGCACCCCCACAATTCTGATGTTGGTATGCTTGAAGCTGTTCCAGAGGTGGAGTCAGATTCTTAAGAAAGGAAGGAAGCAAGGGAAGAGGGAGAGAGAGAGAGAGAGAGAGAGAGAGAGAGAGAGAGAGAGAGAGAGAGAGAGAGAGAGAGGAGATCAGAGTCTCATCTTCAGTCAATATAGAGGAGTCACTATAGGGTCTTCTTCCTAGGGTTGGCCTTGGACTGGACACATGACTGAGGAGAATTACTTATGCCCACTCTGCTTCCACTACTGCACAATTTCACAAACCTGACATTTTCCTGCCAAATTTTACACACAAAATACAAAGTCAAATTCACTGACTCTTGGATAGATCCTAATCTTAAAGATGAAAACCAGGGCTCATAGAGGAGCTTAAACATTCCTTTGTCACACCCCAGGTGGAAACCAAGATCCCAACTCCCAGTTCAAAATTCTTTGCACTATAACACAATTATCTGGATAATTCAAACCAAAACATATTTTGGTAAGAATTTAGTTGAACTATTAATATAATTGTCTCAATTCATTTTTATTACAATGGTAGGCAGATTTCCCAAACTCATAAGAACATTTTGGCCTCATGCCCCCATAACTGTCCTTTTCTAGAAGAGGCCATGTTTGCCCCTCATCTGAAAGACTGTATGCAGGGTGTCTTACACTTTTCAGTCTCAATGCATAGACAGTGTTCATGCTCCCACAGTGCAATTGAGCATCACTTTTCAGAGCACCACATACTCTTCTAAGAGCAGCAGGAAGAAGTCTGTGCTGAAAGTAAGGGTCTGCAAGAGGACTGAGTAAGACTCAGCAACCCCTGCTCTCTGGTGACAAACACTAAAGTGGGCACCCCCTGACTCCCACAGCTCCTACTTTCCCACACCAGACTCAAAACAAAAATGGCCCCTTTTTCCACATTGGAAAGAGACTAAAACTTCTTATAATAATTTGCCTTCCATTTTTAACTTTTAAAACATGCCAACTCAAAGCACCCACAAGACTGACAACTTTCTTAGATTTTAAGGAAATTTGTTGGCATCATCTATACAAAGATATTGCTCTTCTGTTTTATTATGTTTTAATTACTTAGATTATAATAGCTGAGCTTTGGCTTGGTTCTAGAAATTTGACCTCAAAGAGTCCTTCAGTAAATATTTCCTGATTTCAAACACCACAGTATTTCTCTCTTAAGTAACAGACTTTATAATTATCTAATGAAGCCATTAAACATTTATGCTTTAATAACATAATTTGTTAATTCTTAATGTTGTCAGCAAATGGGCCTAATAACTGTCTTCTGAAATCATGATCAAAAACATAAAATGTAACTTTCCCCGGATTTTAGGTCCTCTTTCAAATTAGTAAAGATTCTGATTTAAAAAATTGCTGGTTGTTGTGCAATCATTTCTACATTGTATCTGTTTGGCATTATTAAGATGGATGCATGATTAGAAGCAAATGTTGTTCCTGTCATTTGCCAACTTATACACAGACTGGAAGAGAGAACTGCATTAACTTTCATTGTTGGTGAGCTACAGCCAAATATAAACATTAATATAATACAACATTTCCCTTGCCACTGCTGGGCCCTCTTTGCTGCTCTTTCCAGGAAAAGTTTAACTTAGAAAATTTGACATAACTGAGTTGTGTGGTTTTTTTTTTATCACATCTGTTTGAAGCTCAAAATAATATACATATCCAACATCCCTGACATGTATTTGTTTTTTCTGATCACCAATTTCTAACCATTAAGGGAAAAGGCAGAAATGCTTTGCCACCTTTGGCCAGCTATGCTCACTGTAATTAAATGTCTGGTAACACTCAAAATCATGGAAGTGGTCCATTCAAGAAAGAACTCCAAATAAAAACCCCAACACACTGGAGTCTAAATTCTGGTTCTGGCTCTCTTCCTTGGTGACTCGGAAAGCAGGTCACCCCTGTGTGCCTCATTCCGACCAGAGGATTGAGATAGAATGTGGTCACACATCTCTGCTCATAGAGTACAGTCATGGAACTCATGCAAATGTATGTTTTTCTTTCCCCTAAACTCAATCAACTTGGAATCAAATTAATATTCCAGGGACAAGTTTCATTATAGCATTATTCAACATAAATAAAATATTAATGGATACCACAAAATATTTTAAACCATTAGGGTGCAATGGACATATGCAACTTGTCATTTAAAGGATCATAACATGTACTTTCAAATAACATTTTCCTCCAGTATGATCTTAACTTTCATTTTGTACAAAATCCTAGCTTACAGAATTAGGTGTAAAATACATGCTTATTTCATTGACAGAAAATTGAGGCAGAGAAAGGTTGGATTGTTTTCAATAAGGGTTCATCATAAGCCAGGCATCCAGGACACTTCCCTAACTCCAGTGATGACTCTCGGGCCAGTGCTCAAACCCTGGGATGAGAGGCCCACATCAGACCCTCATCTGTTTATTTATAAACAAAGTCCAATGATTCCAAGGCATTTCTCAGTGTAGTAGAGTCAATACAACCTAAAAATGCAATTAGCACCAAGGACTTAAACCAAGGAAATGAATGTGTGCAAGTGTGTGTCTACAAATGTAACATGAAAATACTAACATTAAATACTAAAATAAAATAAATATTGGGACACTAAAGGAGGGCAAATCTGGAAACTAGAGAATATTCCTACAAATACCACCCCAAATAGTGATATTTCTATTTAATAAAGTGCATTCCAGATACATTCTCAGGCCTAAGGAAAGCATAAATGACAAGGGTTATATGATCATGCAGGTAGAGCCACCTTCCTTTAGGGAAGCTAGTGTTTTTCTGGAGGAGTCAACATTTGTATCTGCCATTCCAGCATCTGCCTCTTCCCCTTGTCCCAGCACCCTGACTTCCTGAGGAGGAGCCACCTTTCCCTATGGATGCCATTCTGCAAGTTGACCTTCCCAGCCCAAGGCCGGACAGGCAGGCCTTCTCTTCCCCAAGACTCTGAAACTTGAACAAACAGATTCTAGGACCAAACATGAATTGAGTTGACTTGTTCCTGGTACCCAATAAAATGGCCCATCAGATTCTGCTATGGGACACCTGAATGCCCTGGTTCCTCTCTTTTTCAGGGAAATCCTTCCAATCAGGTCCTGCTTTGCTCACATCTGCCTTAGGTTCTGTCACTGGTTACTTCCTCACTGTCCTGCCGGGTCATCCCCAGCACAGTGTGTCAGTCAAGATGATGTACAATGCTCTTACTCCCTTTTTTTTGTGAGCTCTTTCCCGCTTACTGGTCACCCTTGGCCATACAGACCCCAAGTGAGAGGATGTGGGGTCACAGAAGGTAGAAGTATGAATTGGGGGCCAGGCAGGCAGTCAATGCAGTTCAGTAGCTCTCTCCCTTTCTGGGGGGACAAACAAGTAAAGGGGACCTTACACTATGAATGGCTACTCAGCAAAACAAAGGCATGGCCACTGAGCTCAGTGACAGGGACACCCCAAAACATTGGGCTGAGTAACAGGAACCAGTCATGAAAGGTTACTTCCATACAATTCCATGTGCATAACCATCTGAAAAAGGCAAAAGGGACAAAAACCAGGACAGTGGCAGCCAGGATGGGGTCTCCAAGAGGTACAAGGGAATTTTGAGGGTGATGGAAATAATCTACATCTTGATTATGAAAGTGGTTTCATAACTGAAAACATTGGTCAAAACTCAGTCCTGTGCACCTAAAAAGCACGTGTTGCTATATGTAATTATATTTCAATAACCTCACCTAACAAACAAACTCAGTGCCTCCTAAGTCATACATGACACCCAGCTGCCCCTTTCCACTCTGGACAATGCAGCCTGCAGTGCTGGTGCTCATTCCATTTCCATGTTGGAACTGTCTCAAGGATCAAACAAGATGTACCATGCCAACACTTACCCAGCAGGTGTGCTTCCCATATCCAGACACATGGCTTTTTTCATCTTGCTGGCTATCTGAGAAAGGACTGAGGAACTAGGTGTGGCAGCCCAAGGGAAAGAGAAGACAGCATGACTACAGTCCTACTGGCCACATGAAGCCTGGATTATTTCACAAAATAACTCTTGGGGGATACTGCCACCTTTAAGACTTGGGTCAGTGCCCAGCACTCCTGAAAGGAAAGGTCACTGGAAGAGGGACCCAAGATGGAACTACTAGGATTACATCGCACAAACCTATCAAAAGCACTTACCTAACAGCACCAACTTTCAGAAAGCAGGCCCAAAAGTGGAAGGTATCATGCAAGCACAACTCATTCCCTTAGATCCCTGACCCCTACCTGCACCCCAATTCTGTAATCACAAGTGTCAGGATGCTAGAGAAATGTTGATCAAACTGGATACTCCTGACCCCTCATAGCAGTTACACATGCCAGCAATCTGAAACAAGATAATTATTAGTTCTCATGTTTATCAGCTGAAACCATTTGAGAATGACCTCTGGGGACATTTATAAATGCAATAAAAGACCTCATCATTGTTCAGTGAAAAATGATGTGGGACATTTGGATTTTGGCTAAAGCAGGCCTCTGTCTAAATTCCTGAGGGGGCAAGGCTGTGGCTGAAATCTTCTCCACTCATGCCCCCGACTCCAGTATCTGCTGCATAAATGCCTGTTGGACTCACTTAGGGGCTTGAAGTCAGTAAGAGATGTCAGCCAGTTTGAAAACAGTAAAGATAAATCAGCCCACATTTTCCAATATGTAACCCCAGAAAAATCGTAACTAAAAAGAGCTGTCTGGTGACCCAAGTAACCTCTTCAATCCATGAGCAGAGGCCAAGTGCTTGTGCTAGAGATTCAGCTGAGAAACAAAGCTTGCCCAGAAGGGTTTTCTTTTCTTTTCTTTTTTTAAATGTATTTTATTGATTTCAGAGAGGAAGGAAGAGGGAAAGGGAGATAGAAGTATCAATGATGACAGAGAATCATTGATCAGCTACCTCCTCCAGTTGGGCTTTCTTAATGAATCACAGGAAATTAGGACTAGCATATCTTTTACTCACAGTTGAGTCAACAGAATCAAGGTCTAGCCCACAGTTGAGGCCATTGGCTGTAATAATTTTATTATTACAGAGTAATAATTTAATAATAATTTAATAATAAATTATTACAGAGTAATAATTTGTGAAGACAGCCAAATTCTCTGCTGGATAAGATCTTCCTCCCACACTTCTGACTGCCCATCAACCCATTCCCCTCCCCTGGCTTACTCTATCATCTGAAATGTCACTATTTGATTCATTCTCAGTTAAATAATAAAAATGGAACATAAATTCTACCAAAATGAAAAGGGGTGGGGGAAACAGAGGTAATAATTGTTTCATTGCAAACACAACTTCCCCTCCCCACACCTCTGCTCATTTGAAATGACAGGGCCCATGGGAATCCACTTCTTGGCCTTGGGGCACATAAAGTCACACAAAACCTATCTTTCCATAAATAAACACACACAGAAATTCCTGGTGCCAATATTAAGCTTTTATCTTCTGTACTTCACTGGTGGAGGTATTAGGTATGAATGAAACAGTTCTGGTAACCAGCAGTGAAATCAATTGATATAGTGAATATGGTGTTCAGTTCTGCCGACTATGGGCCATGATCAGCTTTCCCTCTGGATGGCCATGTTTCCTTTGTCTCAGGATATGAAATAATATCACATTGTGTACTTGAATAAATTTCTTCCACAAATCATTTTACTTTTGCCTATAGCTTTTTACCAAAGTTACAAAGCAAATGCAGGACTTAAATCACAACCCATATTTAGAAGCTAGGCTCCGGGGAAATGGGAGTATTGGAGGACAGTCAGGACAGGATTTAGTGATTTGGGAAGGAGCCATACTCATACCTACTCCACTTGGTCAGCTCTGAGGCCCAGCTCTTGGGTCAGCTATGAGGCTCAGCTCTTCAATTCTGCCATGTATTCTCTGCTTAGGCCTTTTACAAAATGAAAATGTGTTGCCATTGAGCACCCCCAGTGGCCAAAGGCAGGCTTTAGCTCTAAATCAGAAGTAATCTAAAGAATAAACGGAATCACTATAATCAAGCATATCAGCTCAAAATCTCTGTTCCCTGCCAGACCCAGGAAACAGACCAGTTCAAACAGATTGCTTCCCCAAGCATCATGTTGGAGATATGTGTTAGGACCACACCTGAGTAAGTTGGTGCCTTCCTCCCAAAGTGCACATTGCCCTCCTCGAGTGAGACCTACCTACTAGGGCTCAGAGGGAAACAGCTCCCAGCAGTGTCAGAATGGTGATAATGAGCTCATGTCACTCTCCCACTGAGGAAAACTCTTTCAGATGATCCCAGGTCTTCCCTGGAGAAGTAGGCACTCCCTGAGCAGCAGGCTGCAGTCAGCAGTGCACCCTCACTCACAGGAGCATGATGGGCAGGCAGGGCCTATGCCATGAAACCAGCAGGAAAGCAAGGAAAAGACAGAACTGAGTCTCTAAAATACAGAACAAGAAGCCCTGAGGCAGGCCCAGCACTGCAGGAAAGGCTCAGGCCATCAAGCTCATAAGCCAGGACTCCTGTCTTTGTATGACCGAACCAGGTCCATCCACTTAGCCCCTCTTAGCTGGGTGCCCCCAGAAGTACTCTCAGAAATTGGTTGGGCTCTAAGTTTATTTGGTAGGTGCAAGAAATGCTAGCATAGGCACAAGGCATTGAGCCAATGAACTGAGGGCAGCAAATAAAAGGAGCGTTATTAAGCCAACTATGACTGTGAGTAACTAGAGCTAAAGGCCATGTAGAAATTCTGAGAACAGTATTAAAGGCCTGCCTCAGAAAAACACCACTAGTGAACAGAGGGACAAGGGAGTCATTAGTGAAAAGGGTTTAGGATTAGAGGGGCCAGAGAAATGTTGATCACTTGGTATTTCTGGGGTATGCTTTAGACTCAATGGCTTTGTATGCCTTCAAAAAGAGCTTCATTCTGATACCAGCAAATGAAAATGTCTCTCGGATAAAAACATCTAATCCAGCTGAAGCCGATTTGGCTCAGTGGATAGAGCGTTGACCTGCGGACTGAAGGGTCCCAGGTTCGATTCCGGTCAAGAGCATGTGCCTTGGTTGTGGGCACACCTCCAGTGGGGGGGGCGTGTAGGAGGCAGCTGATTGATGTCTCTCTCTCGTCGATGTTTCTAACACTCTGTCCCTCTCCCTTCCTCTCTGTAAAAAAATCAATAAAATATATTTAAAAAAAAACAAAACATCTAATCCAGTCCAGCCTAGCCATGCCCTAAGAAAATTAAAATCCTTCTTTGAGCCCAGACCAAGCTCATTCAGTTATGATCAGGATCTTCCACCAGGGACACCATTTGGGGATATGGCCTCTGATTTATAGTGTTTGCCAATTTCCATGGTGTAAATCCTCCTAACAGGGCTGATTTCAAGCCATCAGCAATCTAACACTGAATGCAATCTTCCCGACTAGTTAACAACAGGCTATTGTGTCCTAAGGTAGGAGTTTGCTCTAGTATATCATAGAGTTGGTTGGGGATCCCCAAATTTCATTGCAAACACAACTTCCCCTCCCCATGTGCTGAGCCCCTGGAGAAAGAGTTCCTTGGTCACCAGTGATCCCTACAATGGGATCCTCAACTCAGTAGCAGCTCTTGTGTCTAGAACTGATTTTTAGGGTTGACATGAAGTTAAAAATCAATGTGCTATAACAGTTAAGAACATAAACTATGCAGGCAGACTATCCAGGTTGGAATTTCAGCTCTACCATGTAACATTGGGAAAGTTATTTAACCTCTCTGTACTATTTCCTCACTCATAAAATGAAAATAATACTGGTAATAATAATAATTGCCTCACAAGATTCTTATAAAGATGAAGTGAGTTTCTTATTCTATGCACAATGCTTAAAACAGTGTCGGACACATATTTAGTTAGTAAGCACTACTTAGAGTTAGGATGGAAGTGAGCAGTTGATTAGCCAGGACACTAAGAGCATAATGAAGCTATCTTGTTCCTACTGAAGATACTGCATTTCCATCACATGGAACTATACCCAGAATTAATTCAGGGAGGGGAGGGAGGAAGAGAGAAAGAGAAGGAGGGAAACTCTTCTCAATTAAAGAAATGTTTATTACCACAGCCAATAGAGCAGACCTTTTAACCCAGGTCTTAGGAAGCAAAGCAACTTTGTTTGGGGTTTGCACAGCACCAGTCTCAGGTTAAAACCATCTTAAATAACAGATGCCTTACTTTTCTTTTCTTTTCTTTTTTTAAAATTAAATCTTTATTATTCAGATTATTACATTTGTTTCTCTTTTTCCCCTCCATAGCACCCCTCCACCTAGCTCCCACCCTTCCCTCCCTCCCATTGATCTCATCCATAGGTGTATGATTTTTGTCCAGTCTCTCCCTGTACACCCCTCACCCCTTTCGCCCTGAGAATTATCAGTCCACTCCCTTTCTGTGCTCCTGATTCTAGTATATTCACCAGTTTATTCTGTTGACCAAATTTTTAATTCACTTAATTTTTAGATTCACTTGTTGATAGATATGTATTTGTTGTTCATAATTTTTTGGCTTTTACCTTTTTCTTCTTCCTCTTCTTAAAGAGTACATTTCAGCATTTCATATAATACTGGTTTGGAGTTGATGAACTCCTTTAGCTTTTTCTTCTCTATGAAGCTCTTTATCTGCCCTTCAATTCTGAATGATAGCTTTGCTGGATAGATTATTCTTGGTTGTAGGTTCTTGCTATTCATCACGTTGAATATTTCTTGCCACTCCAGTCTGGCCTGCATCATTTTCGTTGAGAAATGAGCTGACAGTCGTATGGGTGCTCCCTTGTAGGTAATGAACTGTTTTTCTCTTGCTGCTTTTAATATTCTCTCTTTGTCTTTTGCTCTTGGTATTTTAATGATGATGTGTCTTGATGTGGTCCTCTTTGGATTCCTTTTATATGGGGTTCTGTGTGCTTCCTGGACTTGTAAGTCTATTTCTTTCACCAGATGTGGGAAGTTTTCAGTAAATATTTCTTTAAATAGGTTTTCAGTATCTTGCTCTCTCTCTTCTGGCACTCCCACAATTCTGATGTTGGTAAGCTTGAAGCTGTCCGAGAGTCTCCTTACATTATCTTCACATTTTTGGATTCTTTCCTCTTCTTGCTTTTCCAGTTGAGTGTTTTCTGCTTCTTTATATTTCAAATTTTTGACTTGATTCTTGAATTTCTTTAGTCTGCTGTTAGGACTCTGTATAATATTTTTTTATTTCAGTCAGTGTATGTTTAATTTCTAGTTGGTCCTTTTTCATCTTTAGTTGGACCTCTTCCATCTCTAGTTGGCTCTTTTGCATCTTTAGTTGGTCCTTTTTTTATCTCCTCTTGGCTCTCGCTAACTTTATCCAACTTTTCTAGCATATTCTTGAAAAACCTTATAAGCGTGGTTTTGAACTCTATATCCAGTCAGTTTTTTTCCTCCATTTCTTTTGTTTGTGATCCCTTCCCTTGTCTCGGCATTTTCACTATGCCGGGGAAACTTCTGTGTTGAATTCAGCCTTAGGATACCAGACTTGCAAAACCGAAGAAGCCTCTGTTGAGCTTGGGATGGGTGGAGTCTCAGGGCTTAAGGGGCCGCCTTGCCTTCCAGTCGGCCCCGCCTTCCACGGCCCCTGAGTCTCACGTGACTGGGTAATCCCTGGAGCGGTCCTTGTGCACACGCCTGCAGTGCCTCTAGACTGATGCCTTTCCAGTTCCCCTGCGTACCAGGACCACATGAGTCTAGGTCTCCAGGGTTTTATCCTGAAACAGGGGCTTAGTGGACTCAGAAGTGGCACAGTTGGGAGGGTCTGTCTCCCGCCCACTCGCAAAAGCCAGCGGCACAATCAGCAGTCTGTCCTCCGCGCAGTGCTGTGCGTGACCAGACCTCTGATCTTTTGCGACTCCCCTAAATTTTCATGCACCTCTCCCTTCTCACAGTCCAAACTCCCCCCATATGAGATTCGGCTGGATCTGGGGTTTAGTGTCATAAGATAAGGGGTTCAATGCCGTTGGTAGTTTCCGTTTCCCTCCTGCCAGAGAAAGCCAGCCAGGTACTCTGGCACCCGCTCTCTCAGCGCACGTGTCTCCGTACCTCAGCTTTTTGCAGCTCCTCTGGGTTTCTGTGAGCCCCTCTCTTTCCTTCTAGCTGTAGAACTTCCACTCAGCCAGCTTTCCTGTGGTTCTGGATGATGTCTGTTCTGTCTTTTAGTTGTAGTTTTGAAATTGTTGTGCGAGGCAGCAGTGTAGGTGTTTACCTATGACACCATCTTGGATTCTCTCCGCCTTACTTTTCTTTTATACTTTTTGGTCTGTCAAGTGCTTTCAATGAAGTGAGTAGGTTCCAGCTGAACTCTATGAATAGGAAATCAAGGATACACTAATGCCCTTCCATGGATTTGTTCAATTCCAGACCTTTGTGTGCATCTTCCTATGTGCCAGGGACCTGGCATTGAAGAAGCAAGGACAACACATAGCCCCTGGCCTCTTGGTCTCATGGAGAACAGGCTGGTACCGCTCCTATGACAGTGCTGTACCAGAGGCCAGTCTCAGTTGCCATGTGGCCATATAAGAGGTGCATCATTCCCTGGCCCCAGGGATTTAGAGAAGCCTTTTTGCAAGCTGTGGTTTCTACTGCAACCTGATTCATGAACAAGCCTGAGGGGAAGGGCTAGGAGTGAAAGGGAAGCCTTCCAGGTGGAGGAAAGAGCACATCCATCCCCTACCTGCTCTCCATCCCCTCTGTAGTGGGATCAGGCCTAAACAGCAGTCGAACATCCCTCTTACAATCCAGGACTGCTCGCTCCCAACTTCTCAGCCTGCCTGCCTTCCTGATTTCCCCTAATTGCTTCTGCCTGCAAGCCTGATCACCCCCTAACCACTCCCCTGCCAGCCTGATTGATGCCTAATTGCTCCCTTGCCAGCCTGTTTGCCCCTAATTTTCCTCCCCTGCAGGCCTGGTCACCGCTAACTGCCCTCCCCTGCTGGCCATCTTGTGGCAGCCATCTTCTGTACACTTGGGGGCAGGATTTTTTGACCACATGCGGGCAGCAATCTTGTGTGTTGGAGTGATGGTTAATTTGCATATTACTCTTTTATTAGATAGAGGCCTGGTGCATGGGTGGGAGCCTACTGGTTTACCTGAAGGGTGTCCCAGATCAGGGTGGCGGTCCCCTTGGGGTGTAGGGTTGCCTGGGTGAGGGGTCTGTGGTTTTCAGGCCAGTCATATATTCCAGCAACCCAAGCAGAGGCCCTGTTATCTGGAATTTATTTATCTTCTATAATTGAAACTTTGTAGCCTCGAGTAGAGGCCTGCCAGTGTGTGCAGAAAGCTTGGCTTCCTCCATTGCCAGAAAACCCAAGCTTCCTGCTCACTCTGTGGCTGCAGCCATCTTATTTGGGTTAATTTGCATACTCACTTCTGATTGGTTGGTGGGCATGGCTTGTGGGTGTAGCAGAGTGATGGTTAATTTGCATATTACTCTTTTATTGGATAGGATATGTTAGGTAGTGAGGGAAGAACAGGGAAGTAACTGTTCCTAAAGCTCATAGTGAAGTGTCCTGAGCAAAGGGAGAAGACAAGAGAACTTAAGTTAATATTAATATTTAGGACATGAGTAAAGGAAATTGAAAAGGAGGGAACTAGGAGAGTATGGAATTATAAAATCTAAGAAAAATAACATTTTATGAAGAGAGGATGTGTCCAATAAGGTTTAACTTCTCAGCAAGACCAACAGTGACCTTAGGAAGCCTCACTGCAGAGAAATGGTGGGTGGAGCTCGGAATCAGATCAGGATGGGGAATGGGAGCAGTGACAAGTCCTTTTAGGAACACTGACAGAATAAAGAATGTCAAGGGTGGGGAAAGGGAGTCTAGAGAAGGTTACTCTTCCTTCCTAAGAAAACAAATGTTTGAACATTCTTAAGTGTCATTGGGAAAGAATCAGGAGAGCAAAGAAACTACAGACGGATAAAAACAAGTAGCAAGGGCTAGATTTGGGGGTTGGGAGTTGGCTAATCAAGGACACCTGGCCGGTAGGTAGACATTTAAGAGCCTCTGCCAGACCTCTTCCATCCCATCCCCTGGTTCTTGTCCAAACCTTCTCTTAGGGCTGAAGCTAACCATTACCAGGCTGGGAGAGACTCCCTGCCCTCCCAGGACTTCACATGGACTACTTTCCCATCATTGGAACACCAGTTGGAATATCAGTGGGCGCAGAGATGGAGACTCTTAGGGACCTTAGAGGTAAGGGTTCCGCAGCAAGTGGATGGCAGATCTGATGAAGTGGGGAAAAGGGCAAGAAAAGAGTGATGATGAATTTTGATTCCTTAAGCCGCTGTGGAATTAAAGTTCAACTGGAAATTGTCCCCCCTCTCATTGTATTTCCACGTCTCTTTGAGGTAAGACATAGGATGCAATCCTGGTTTAGATTCCAACTCTGTGCTCAATGGTTTTGTGATCTTGCACTAGGTACTTAGTCCATTTGGACCTCTGTTTCTTCATTTGTAGAATGTATATAATGGAATTGGTCATATAGTCCTCATAGAGGGCATTAAGATTGTGTAAGAACACACACATAAACATGTCTATTTGTTTAGTACTGTATATGTGCTGTACACAGCACAAATGGTAATCAGTATTAATAGTAGTGGTAGGCCACCATAGCCTTTAATGTTGAAATCAAATCTCCATCAATCAACTTATAATTTTTATACAAACTACATAATTTACTTGAAGTAGACACCTGGAGGTAAAGAATTCTTCAGTATCTTTTAATTAAATTACCTGGAATTTGATCTATAGGATTATACTATTTATGTTGCAAATCAAAGTCATGTAGGTCTTTGCCAATATGTATGTCATATCACTCATGTTAGGAAATAAAGACCTCTAATGTTACTGATTGTGCAATTAACTTATTGGTTTTTAAAGAAAACATATTCCACATATTTATGAACCATGGAGGAACATTGAAAACTGGTGAATATAATGAATGAGGTCTTTTTTACTTTCCCATAAGAATTTTCACCTGTTAAACAAGAAAATTCACTCCAGAAATAGTTAAAATGAGAGTAACAAAAAGCTGTGTATTCCTTCTTTTCTTCGTGAGCAGAGCTAAAGGAAGGTAAACAGAACTCATCTGATTCCGTCTTCACTGTTCACACTGTTCAAGTAAAAATATGCCCTATTAGCTCCATGGTTGATGCACACAGGCGAATAATCTCACTTTAAATTTGTATTTCTCTTTCCACCAGAATCTCTCAATTTTCCACTTTTCTCTTTATCTTCTTGCCATCTTGTACTTTACTTTGAAGCCTCCTCCAAAGTTCAGCCAAGTTCAGTGGTACCTCGAGATACGAGTGCCCTAACATACAAGATTTTTGAGAAATAAGCCATCGAGCAAGCGATTTTTTTGCTTTGAAATACCAGCAACATTTGAGATACGAGTAATCGCGCAGATTGGCCTGCTGCACACGACCGACCAGTTTACCACGACTCCAGCATCTCATAGTTTCCCACGCCTCAGTCAGTGTGCTTGTTTACCTCGTTGTCGAAGCATCTTTTGTGCCTTTACATACTTTATCACATTTCTTTTTATAACCATGGGTCCGAAGAAAGCGAGTGGAAAGGTCAGTGCTCAGAAGAGGATGATGTCTATTGAATTAAAGCGTGAAATCATAGAAATATATGAGCAAGGTGTGCGAGTGGCTGACTTGGCGAGGCAGTACGGGCGGGCGGGTGTAGTACTTCAACCATATGCACTGTGCTTCAACAGAAGGAGTCGATAAAGGGTATAACGCCAGCTAAGGGCGTTACAATAATTTCTAAGCTCCGTAGCTCTCTCCATGAAAAGATGGAGAATCTACTGATGGTGTGGGTGACAGAGAAGCACCTTAAAGGAGATACATTAACACAAGGCATCGTATGCAAGAAGGCGCGAGCGATTTACGGTGATTTGCTGGAGCAGACCACATGCACTTCCATGGATGAAGCATCAAAAGACTCATTTAAAGCCAGTAGAGGCTGGTTTGATAACTTTAGGAAAAGGTCCGGCATTCACTCCATCCTCAGGCATGGTGAGGCAGCAAGTTCAGATGTGAAGGCAGCTGAGGATTACCTCAAAACTTTTTCCGAACTGATAGAAGCCAAAGGATATATCCCCCAGTAAGTCTTCAACTGAGATGAGACAGGGCTTTTCTGGAAGAAGATGCCGAATAGGACTTATATAACGGCAGAGGAGAAGGCGATGCCAGGCCACAAACCCATGAAGAATAGGCTAACTCTCGCACTGTGTGCTAATGCGAGTGGCAACTGCAAGATCAAGCCTCTGCTTGTATACCATTCGGAAAAATCCAGAGTCTTTAAGTCACATAAGATTTTAAAAGATAAACTGCAAGTTATGTGGAGGGCAAACCCAAAGGCATGGGTCACCAGGCAGTTCTTTGTGGAGTGGGTAAACCTGGTTTTCGGCCCTTCTGTTAAGAAATATCTACAGGAAAACAACCTAACCTTGCAAGCCCTCCTCATCCTCAACAATGCTCCCGCTCACCCACCGAACCTCGAAGATGAACTCCTCGAAGAGTTCAAGTTTATAAAGGTTGTCTACCTACCTCCCAACACCACTCCTACCCTGCAGCCCATGGATCAGGAGGTGATTTCTAATTTTAAAAAGCTGTTCCTCAAGCACCTGTTCCTGCGCTGCTTTGAGGTGATGGAGAACACAAACCTCACCCTTCGAGAGTTCTGGAAGAACCACTTTAACATCATGATATGCCTCAGAATTATTAATCAGGCCTGGCTGGGTGTTAAAACGAGGACTTTGACCTCTGCATGGAAGAAGCTGTGGTCTGAGGCCATAGCCAAAAGGACCTTCGAAGGATTCGAACCCGAGGTGCCAGTGGAGGAGGAGATAGTGTCTCTGGGAAAATCCATGGGCCTGGAGGTGGATGAGAGAGACGTGAATGAGCTCATCAAGGAGCACTGGTCGTACATTGGAGCTGTTCAATGAAACTTGCCTCACCCATTTCAGAAACATTCTGAAAGGGAGGAAGAGGCAAACCTCGTTGGACACGTGTTTTTATTTTTTAAATCAGCCAAAAAATGCAAAGACCAGTAGCAATTAAGTTTAGTGAAGATTAGTTAAGTTCATGCAGTTTAGGGATAAAATGTAGCATTAAGAGTGTAACGAGTAAGTAAACACACTTTATAAAACCAGTTTATTTCTTTACATTCTCTTTTATTATGTTTTTATACAATATTTGTCATTTATAAGTACATTTTTCTTTTTCAAAAACACATAACAAGAACAACTGGGGTGGCATTTTGGGGGCTGGAATGGATTAAGGGCATTTCAATTTATTTCAATGGGGAAATTTCCTTTGAGATAGGAGCAACTTGATATACGAGCAAGGTTAAGGAACGAATTAAACTCATATCACAAGGTACCACTGTATTCCCCTGAGTGGAGAAGGGAAGAATCTTTTATACAAAAAGAAAAGAGAAAAAGGCCAATTCCTGCCCAGACTCTTCAGAAAGCCTAACTGTCTGGCGTTGGCCAGTAGAGCTATTGGCTGGAGCATCGTCCCATGCCTCAAAAGGTTGTCAGACAGTTTGGTTCCTAGCCAGGGCACATACCTAAGTTGTTGGTTCCATCCCCAGTTGGTTGTGCCTGCAACCAATTGATGTCTCTCTCTCTCTCTCTCTCTCTCTCTCTCTCTCTCTCTCTCTCTCTCCCTTCTTCCCTCTTCCCTTCCTCTCTAAAATATAAAAACATACCCTCAGGAAAAAAGAAACATATCCTCAGGTGTAGAATAATAATAATAACAACAACAATAAAAATAGCCTGTCTGAATTCTATTATTTCCAAGGGAGCACAAAGCCTTCATTTGGCAGCATGTCGCTATAGCTGATAGGATAACTTGCAGAACTACATAGAGCCCATAGAATCTCCTCAAACTGAATTCCTACCTCATTCCATACAACAAAGTAAATGTCTAAAATAACAAAGATTGCCCTAACTTGTTTGGCCTGTGGATTGAAGGATCCCACTCAAGGGCATGAACCTTGGTTGCGGGCACATCCCCAGTAGGGGGTGGCAGGAGGCAGCTGATCGATGTTCTTCTCATGGATGTTTCTAATTCTCTATCCTTCTCCCTTCCTCTCTGTAAAAAAAAAAATCAATAAAATATATTTTAAAATAAATAAATAAATAACAAAGATTTACACGCATAAAGCAAATTCATATAAGTGCTAGAAGAAAGCATAGAATAGTTTTTGGTCTTCTTTGCCTATTCAGGCTTTATCTAGACATGGTGCAAGAAAAGCAGATAAATTTGACTGCACAAATACTGTAAACTTAAGAAGTAGACAAACAGGGAATTCATTTGTGACCTTCCTACTTGATAAATAAAGACTAATGATTAAAAGGAAACACCTTTTATAAATAAATATTTAAATTACTAAATACTAAGTAGTCATGGCTAATAGTCAAAACCAGATAGTTTCCACAAAAAGAAATGCAAATAGTTAAAAAACATGTGAAAATATTCAATTTTTGATCATTAAAATATGAATTAAAACAATAATGACTTGCCTATTGGCAAAGATTTAAGCTTGATAGAACATGAGGTTTTGAGGAAATAGGCTGTTCATAAACTGTTAATGGGGTTGTTTTGCAGAACAATTTGGCAATATTTATTAAAATGTAAAATGTACATGCCCTTTGACCCAGAAATTATGCTGCTAAAATTTATCCTAAGGGTATGCTCACTCAACTGTGTAAAATGTGCATTTGTACAAACTAGCATGTGTATAGCTGCATTGTTTGTGGTCCCTCAAACTGGATAAACCTTGTACCAATTTAAGAAATTGTTAAATTAATTAGAGTACCACCCCACAACAGACTACTAAGCAATTATGAAGTGAATGGGTGTGTCTCTATGCTACTATGGAAAAGTGTCTATTATGTGATCAGGGGAAGCCAGCTACAGAGCAATGCATGGACTATGGCTCCACTCACATGACATATCTTTACAGGTACATCCATGTGTAGGAATGTACATGCACAGGAAACTTCTAGGAAGATTTTAAGAAATGCTTACATTGTAGAGTTCCTCTAGGTAACTGATGGGACCGGAGAGATGGGGTATAAAGAAAATATTTTATTCTCTCACCTTATATACTTTTATTTGGAAAAAAATATGTTTTACTATTACAACTTAAACAAGTATAATTTACTAAGAGAGAGAGAGAGAGAGAGAGAGAGAGAGAGAGAGAGAGAGAGAGA
>JAAGEH010000392.1:26385587-26434565 GCA_011751065.1 Lasiurus cinereus | reverse complement strand
AGAGAGAGAGAGAGAGAGAGAGAGAGAGAGAGAGAGAGAGAGAGAGAAACAAGGAGTAGAGGGGGAGGACATAACAGGAATGAGCATGGGAGAGGTGGACAGGGAAAGGAGAGAAGAAACCATTTCTTATTCTATTGAGCAGGTGAGCTCTTTTACCTTTGAGAGAAGACAGATATTAGCATATTTTAAAACTTCAGCCATTTTACCAAATTCTCAAACACTACCTTGTTACTTCTTTTTATAAATGGGAACAAGAAAGTACCATACTGCTGGACTTGTTTAATTGTTTGGGATATTTGTAGACCAACTTGGAATAAAGTCTTTGGGCAGTCATTGTGAGCCAAGTGGGTCCCAGGAAGTTAGCATTTCCTCCGATAGGATATACATGTGAATTTTGCCTGATGTTTTTGTCTCTGTGCTTAGACCCCACTATGATAGGCGCCACAAAAGTACACAGATGGCAGAGAATGTGCCCTCATTCTGGAGAGAGGAGACAGATATATAGATGTCAAGAGGCTTTCTTTCCAAAGGACAGGGAACCCATCATGGTTCTGAGGGGGAGAAGCTCTGGTCAGAATCTGAGGCCTGTGAGTGCAGCATCTCTGTCGCTAGTATATGTGAGGTTTTCCCAGATAAATTAGCTTTGCTCTTCCCCTTAAGATTCCAGTAGCTGACCAGAAATTACATGAAATTTCTTCTCAGTTATTTTTATAAATTCAAGTCATATTTGAGGTCTATTTTAAAAGATAATGGGTTATTGCAGATAATTTTTTGATGAATGTTTTTATAAATTGACTTCCAGAGTTCTTTTTCTTTAACTTTTTTATGGAAAAGAAGAAAATTTTAGACCTACCAAAGGGCCAGCAGAAGGACAAAATCCTCTCAGAAAAACAGAGAAGACCTCCGTCTTTATCTCATCCTCCCCTGCCTTTATTGCACCCAGCCCCACACTGAACTCCCTTTGTCCCTGTTCCTCCCCTGCCTGTGCTGCTCCCAGCTGCACACTGAACTCTGCAAACACAACTGGAGCTTACAGAAAGTTCTACTACTACTCCACAGTTTAAACATTAACAAGCATGTAAAGCCACTGGGTCCCAAAGCTTGTATTAAGAAGCAAGCCTAGGCTGGATTTGGTAATTACTTCTTATGCAACATCAAGGCCTCAGTGATAGCTTTCTGAAAATTACACACTTCCAACAGTTCTGGCATGAGGGCCCAGCTCTGCCCTGGTTGCATAATACTCTTCATAGCATGGCAATTAGTCATTAAGAAGCAGAACAAAGGGCCATTCTGACCACGGAAACACTCTAATGTTGTCTGCATTTGCTCTCCAGAAAGGACACATTTCTTGCACATTTTCTTCTGCGAGAGTGTCAATGGGATTAGGAAAGAGAGTTAAAATATGTGTGTGTGAGGGTGGGGATAGGGGACAATGTGTCAAAGAGTTTGCTGCAGAGCACAGACCTGGTGAGGGTTTTCTGTTCCTGCTGCTGTGCTTATTGTTGCAACTGTGTTCAATTTCCAGGAGTCACAGATGTGCCCTCCTAACCACACTGGCCACAGCTCACCAACTGGACCAACCTTCTGCTGATTTTCAGTCCTATCTCAGTTTCTCCTTGTTAGCAAAATCACTGTCCTCATGGGTCGCATTTTTTTCATCAGGCTAAATATTTATAAAACCAGGCTCCTAAATTATTGCTGTCCTAATTGCTTAACTAAATTAATTCATAGAACCTGGATTTTAGGGCTAGAGATCTAGCTTTAGAAATAATTTAGTCTAGTCAACTGATGTTACAGATAAAGATACTGAGACCAGAGAAGGCAGGAGGTAAGCTTAGTTATAGATTTTTTTGAGCCCTAATGAAAGCACTCAGATTTACCTTTATTCTTGGAGTACATGGTTAACCTCATATGCTTTCTTTGTCTCCTATATGAATTCAGTGTCTGTTTAAATCCTCCATTCAACCTGTTTGTACACCTGGCAAATTCTGCCTTGTATAGGTACAAGGGAATAACCACAGCAATACTGCAGTCTGCAGGTAAGTTTCAAGATAACAGCAGTACACCTGGACAGAGCTGCCTGACAACAGAGGGCCCAGATCTTCTGACAGCTCAAGCCCTGCAAAAATAATGTGCACAAAGAAATTGAGTGGAAAGATGGCATCAAAGGGGAAGACTTTGGGTTTGGACTGAAATAATGGTGCCAAAGGCATGGTTTGCTATTCAGAATTATATTTGCCAAAGTTTACTGAGGAAAAAGTTTAATTTCTCACAATATTGTCAAGAGAATTTAGCCTTTTCACTTGTGCTTTATAGATGAGGCTCATCATGGTAGAAATGGCCCATGGGTCCTCTTGTCTCACTCCTCTGCCCATAGCAGCCATCTCCACTGGATCATGGCTCTTGCTAATCACTGGGAGCTACTCCAAGTTGATGAGGGAAAAATAGTTTTTCACATCAAACACATGGCCCCTGGGTCAAAGTGTGACAAGTCAAGATCAGGGAACCCCATGGGTGCTAAAAGTCCAGAATTTAATCAGTCTCAACATGTTTTTAAGAACTGAATAGGGGAATGCAAGCAGATATTCAAGTGACAGAGAGTTTCAATGGATTAGCCAGCTGTGCCCTAAAGATGCCAGTTAATGGATTAACATCAAGTTGTGGAAAAGTCTCTAGCAACAGGTCAAAAAATTCCTTTGCACCACATTTTCCTTCCTATCTATGCTCAAATATCATATTTTCTCTGACCACCCTATTTAAAAGTACAAAATGTCCCTCCTTCTCTTCCTATCTCTCTTACCTGCTTTATTTTTCTCCTTGGCACTTATCATTACCATACCATATATGTAACTTACTTTTCTTTGCTTAGTGTCTATATTTCCTACTTCAATGAAAGCTCCAGGAGAACAGAGATTTCTTTGGTTTTGTTCACTGCTGTATCCCTAGAGCTTAGAAAAGTGTCCAGCATATGGTACAGTTCTCAATATACAGTCACTCATCAATGATGGATGGATGGATGGATGGATGGATGGATGGATGGATGGATGGTTGGAAGGGATGGATGGAAGGGAATGAATCAGTGGATGGATATAGCATGATTATATGATGTGAAGATACCATAAACCTAGGAAAGTTGGGGAAAATATTAGATGACAAAGTCAACAAACAAAATTATCTTGACGGGTGAGAATGATAGTCTGAAGCTAGAAAATGGAATTTAACAGCCTGTGTAAATCAATCCCACACTTAGATTTCAGAAAAACAATTGCACAAGAACAAGATGGAAAAGATAATGTGGCTAAATAATAGCACGTGCAAAACTGACAGGATTTCAGGTGACTGCCAGCTCAATCTGAGTCTAAAATAAAACCAGCCTGTCAAAAAGTGTCATCTTTGGTATCACCATTAACTAAAATAATAATAATTTTCAGTATACAAGTCTGCCCCTATAATCCTTCTTTTCATACATGCATTCAACACACATGTGAACACACACAGCCTGACTATTGAGAAGGAAGATGAGAAACCATCTAAATGTTCATCAACAAGAAACTGGTTAAATAGCAAGGAAATCTATGTGATGGAATACAAATCAGTCTTTCCATAAAAATGGAAACATTCTTAATGTACTGATTTGGAGCAGTCTCTAAAGTAGGTCCGTAAGAGGGGGAAAGAATGATTTAACAAAAAAAAAGAAATACAGGACAATTTTTGTTTAGATTTAATTTAGAGCCTTGCTACTCAGTGTGATTTCTAACCATGAGTGTGGGCTTCATCTGAGAATTTGTCATAAATGTCACTATCTAAGTGTTCAGCCCAACTGATACAATCCCAGCCTCAGTTGCACATTCTCCTCCAAGGATACATAATCGGCAAAGTTAATTTCAAAATAATACAGGTATCTTTCCAAACCAATGGTTACTGAAGCACAGCATGGTACCTCTTTCACCTACCAGAGTTAGGAAATGGACCAAGGCACTTATGCAGCACTGAGGTCAGAGTGGGAGCACACCCAGCATGGAGCAATCAGCTTGTGCTGCTCATCTCCTCTTCCTAGAATTAACAATATCTAGGTTGACTTTCTCCTCCTCAGTCACATGCCCAACCTTGGCAAAGATAATTAGCTTTGTAATGGTTACCCATCATTATTTTAGGGCCAGAAGCAAAGCACATATCCCAGCATTATGCAATATGGAGTTCAGGTGGGATTTTCTTCTGCTTTTCAGTTCCTGGCAGAGGGATGAGGTCCACATTGTTTATGAGGTTGCTATGGGTCTGAGATGTCCCATTAATTCAGCAGCATCCTACAGGACCTAGTCTAGTGATCAAAAGTTCCCACTCTAGAAGACATCTTTTCGAGAAAAATATGTTAAAATCTTTCTGACTCATTTCAAATATAATCAAGATCTGTTAGAGTTAATTATGAGAGGAGCAGTGCTAATTCTATGAAATATAATAAAAGAGCTGTCAAATCATGAGTTTACAAAACTCTAGAAGGTACAGGCCACATGTTCAGTCAGGAAGTGTTTGAATCTGGGAGAGATGTACAACATTGGTGTAAAGCCCAGCTGAGGGTTTTCCAACATATCTTTGTCATTTACTTCATTTCTTTCATCACAAAAAACCCACCCATTTTCTGTAAAATTTTAATGTTTTGATATTGGCATGTGGATATTTATTGTGTAGTGTATTCTTTCTTTCCTAAAAACTATACTTCACTCCAAGATTTATTCTTAAGTGGAAAAGGCAAGATATAGAGTAGTGTGTCAGGATACTACCATTTTCATAAAGGTGGGGCATAAACTTCAGCCCTTGGTGATAGGGAACACAAGTGGCAAGGACACATTTCATCAAGTGACTTTGTTCTTTTTTTAACTTGGCACCATGTGTAAGCATCATCTAATCAAAATTAAATTTAAATTATAAGTAAATAAAAATGCCTTTTTACCTTAATTATCCTGAAGTTGTATGCCTTATTTTACCAATATTCTCTGTCAGGGCTACAGAAGTGGTCATACTGCTTTTCATTCTACAGTAGTCCAACCTTCCTTACCTATAGAATGTTCAAGTCTAAATTCCATACTTTCAAAAAGCACATTTGCTGTTTATATAATAAAATTAATTCCCTGTCTTTTCTTCTTCTTCAAAATCAAAAGCAAGTCAAGGAAATTCTCGTCTCTAGGATCAAATGCTCCATTATTACTTCAAAATCTCAGTATGTCTCTGGTCATTCTTGTCTTAAACCATGTATTTCTGTGCATCAGCTTCTCAGCCACATTCCTCTGTCCCAGTGAGAAGAAAGAGCCTATACCAGCAAATGGCAGGTGAATTCAAGAGAATGTTCTAAGTGTCAATCCTATATATCCTATATAATTAGGAGGTAATATGCAAATTGATCATCACTTCAATACACAAGATGGCCACTCCCATGTGGTCAAAGATGGCCACCTCCATGTGGACACAAAATGACTGTCACAAGATGGCCTGCAGGGGAGGGCAGTTGTGGGCAATCAGGCCAGCAGGGGAGGACACTTGGAGGGGGGGACACAGGCCAGCAGAGGAGGGCAGTTGGGGGCTACCAGCCCTCCAGGGAAGGGCAGTTTGGGGGAACCAGGCCTTCAGGGGAGGGCAGTTGGGGGTGACCAGGCCTGCAGGGGAGGGCAGTTGTGGGGGACCAGACCTGCAGGGAAGGGCAGTTGAGGGAGACCAGTCCAGCAAGAGAGGGCAGTTGGGGGCAACCAGGCTTGTAAAGAAGGGCAGTTAAGGGTGACCAGGTCAGCTGGGAAGGGCAGTTAGGGGCAATTGGGCCAGCAGGGGAGCAGTTAGTTGTTTATCAGGCTGGCAGGGGAGTGGTTAGGGGGTGATCAGGCTGGCAAACAGAAGCAATTAGGGACAATCAGGCAGGCAGGCAGAGGAGCAGGTGGGAGCCTGGATTGTGAAAGGGATTTCTGATTGCCTGTTTAGGCTCAATGGGACATCCCTAGAGGGGTCCCAGATTATAGAGAGTATAGGCTGCGCTGAAGGACACACACACACACACACACACACACACACACACACACATTTTGTGCACCAGGACTCTAGTTCAGATAATAAAAGTTGTTTATTCATCTCATTAAAACTGCAGCAGTAGGTGGAGGACTTCCAGTTTCTGGAAGAGTTTGAAAGTCATTACCTTTGTCCTCACAAAAAGAAAAAAACTGAACTAACTGAAAATCAATAACTTCTCTTAGAACCATCAGACGGCTGCTATCACAGGGAAAACTGCTGCCCCTGAAATTGGAGAGATAGGCAGGTACAGAGGCTCACAGCTCACTGGAGAGAAGCCCAGGATCATAAACACAACATTGAAGCTAGAACCAGTTTCTTTTCCCAGTGCATCATAACAGTTTTCAACAAAAAATTAGAAGGTATATTAAAAAGACAGAATTCAAAGAGATATTGCTGGTACCAGAACCAGACTCATCTAGATGCATTAGAGATGTTGAAATTATATGACTAGGAATCTAAAACAACTATCATTTATATGCTAAGGACTCATATAGAAAAAGTGGGAAACATTTAAGAAAAGATGGGCAATGCAAGAAAAGAGATAGCAATTAAAAAAAATTCAAAGGAACATAGTAGAAATAAAAGACACTAACTTAAATTAAAAATGCCTTTGAAGAGCTCATCAGTAAACAAAACACAGCCCAGAAAAAACATCAGTGAGCTTGAAGAAATGTTGATAGAAATTTCTAATACTGAAATGCAGAGAAAAACATAATGAAAATGATAGAGCAGAACATGCCAGAACTGTGTTACCATTACAAAAGATGTAATGAACACAAAATAGAAATACCCAGAGGGAGAGAGAGTGGGGAGGGGGAAGGAAGGAGAGGGAGGGAAGACAGTAGGAAGGGAGGAAGAGAGAGAGAGAGACAAGAAAGAGAAGAGAGAGAAAAGAAATATTTAAAGCTAATAATAATTTCTAAAGACCTGGAGTAGCTGTATTAATTTCATAGAAAGCAAATTTCAGAGCAAGAAAAATTATCAGAGGTACAAAAGGCATTACAGAATAACTAAGGTTCAATTCTCCAAGAACATATAACAACTACTAATGTGTATGTGCCTAAAAATAGTGTCAAAATACATGAGGTCAACATATAACTGCAAGGAGAAATAGACAAACCGCTCTCAGATTGGAGGCTTCCATACCCCTCTCTCAGTAACTGACTAATGCAGCAGGCAGAGACACAGAGAACACAGTACAACTGAACAGCACCATCAATGATGGAGGATTTAATGGAGATCTGTAGACTACTTCATCTAACAACTGCAGAATACATATTCTTCTCAAGCTCACATAGACCATATACGAAGATAGATCACATTATGAACTATAAAGTACACTTTAAGTAATTAAAAGAATAGAAATCACACAAAGCATGCAACCAGACCACAATGGAATTAAATTGAAGATCAGTAATGTAAAGACAGCTGGAGGCATAAGATTATGTTATCATTTAATACATATAGAAAAAGTATTTGATGAAATCCAATGCTCATTCATGACTAAAACTCTCAGCAAACTAGAAATAGAGGGAAGTTTTCCCAACTTGATAAAGAACATCTACAAAAACCTGCTGCTAAACCTATACTTAATGGTGAGAAACATTGTATTTTTCTACTAAAAATCAGAAACAAGTTCAAGATGCCCTCTCTCATGACTCCTTTTACATACTGTCCTGCTCTATCTGTACAATAAAATAAGAAAATAAAATTAAAAGTATACTGATTGAAAAGGAAGCCTATTCTTTTTAAGATTACATAATTGTCTATTTAGAAAATCTGAAATGATCCACAAAAAATTCTGCAACTAATAAACAATTTACAAGGTTATAGGATACAAGGTTAATACACAAAAAGTCTACTGTTTTCCTTTAAAACAATGACAAATAATTGGAATTTTATATTAACACAAAATATAATGAAATAGTTATAAAACCAACAAATGTATCCAAACTTTATATGAGAAAACTACAAAATTCTGACAAAGAAGTCAAAGAAATTCTAAATGGAAAGAAATTCTATGTGCAGTGATAGGAAGACTCAATATTGTTAAAATGTCAGTTCTTCCCAACTCGATCTATATATTCATTGCAATCTCAATCAATACCAGAGCAACTTACTTAGGGATATCAACAAATTGATTATAAAGTTTATTTGGAAAGGCATAAGACCCAAAACAACCAATGCAATATTAAAAGAAAAGAACAAAGTAAGAGGACTGAGAGTATTCAACTTGAAGGCTTCCTTTATCAATATTGGTGAAAGAATAGACAATTAAAACAATGGAACATAATAGAGAGCCCAGAAATAGACCCATGCAAATATATTCAAGTTTGACAAAGAAACAAAGGCAATGAAATGGAGAAAGCAGAGTATTTTTAATAAATGGTGAAGAGTGAGAAGACCACTTTACTTCCATTCTTAAGTTACAACTCAGATAACTACAGTTCAACAGGATGCCCTGGTCAACACACAAACATATCTGAGAGATCCATGCATCGAGACATTGGAAGGTAAGCATGTCAGAATAAGCAGAGGAGGCAGGATGTGGGTAAACAAAAATGAGGTCTGCAGATTCAGTCCAGTGCCTACTACTGCCCACACTGACATGGTAGTGGGGTAGGAGTTAGGCTGCAGCCCTTGCACAGCAACTAAGGGTAGGTGGAACAGAACAAACATTCTGGCCTCCGTAGCCCACTGCAGGTATAGCTAGTGACAGGCAGATACACAGTACAGTGGTGTGGCTGCTATGGACTAGCAGCAGCCATTGTTCACAAGAAAGGAAAGCCACAGACCAAGAAGTGGCCTCACTTACAGCCCACCCCCACTTCACCCAGCACTCAGGGTAGAACCCAGTAAAGATAACAGAAGTGTCTCGGGATATCACAGAGTAGCAGGCGGTCTCTGGTTACAAGGAGGCAGCTCAGAAAATGTACAGACCCCGAAGCCCCATCACATGCCACATCCCATCACAGGAACAGAACCCGAGACAGAGGAAACACAGACACAGAGAGGATGCCACCACCTTGGGGAATACAGGATATATTCCATGACCAAGGCAACACTGCCCACTGAGATCCCACAGGTACCTGTAAAGTAAAAGGAAACTTGCCCTATTGCTCCATCTACTGGAAAACAAAAGAAAGTCCTCTACTTATTAACCTGCTGAATTAAGAGCAAAACAGTACCAGTAACCCCACTTTTGGGAATGTCACCTAAGAATCCAGAGACACCAATCAGAAAGAATACATGCAATCCTATGTTCATAACAGCATTATTTATAATAGCCAAGATCTGGAAACAGCCCAAGTGTCCATCAGTGGACGAATGGATAAAACAACTGTGGTACATTTACACAATGGAATACTATACAGTTGTAAAAGAGAAGGATCTCTCACCCTTTGAGACAGCATGGTTGGACCTGGAGATTATTATGTTAAGTGAAATAAGCCAATCTGAGAAATACAAATATCACATGATTTCACTTATTTGTGGAATCTAATGAATAAGATGAATTGACCAATAAAATAAGACCCCAAACATGGCAGCATGAAACAGACTAACGTACCTTGATGTGGTGTTGGAGAGATGAGGCTAAATAAAGCAAAGAACTTATATACTTACTAGTGGTCCAGAGCATGAAATTCATACATGGAGGGGGGTGTCCCTCAGCCCAGACTGTACCCTCTCCAATGTGGGATCCCTCGAGGGATGTCCCACAGGGATCAAGCCTAAGCTGGCAGTCAGACATCTCCCTTACAACCTGGGATTACTGGCTCCTAACTGCTCACTTTACTGCCTGCCTGATCACCCATAACCACTCTGCCTGCCAGTCTTTTTTCCCCCAGCTGCTCTCCCCCACCTGCCTGCTCACCCCCAACTATCCCCTCTGCCAGCCTGATCACTCCCAACTGTTCCCCCACTGCTGGCCTGCTTGCTCCCAATTTCCCCTCCTGCCGACCTGCTCACCCCCAACTGCCCTCCCCTTTTGGCCTGATTCCTCTAATCACTTCTGCCTCGGCCGAGCCACCATGGTTTTGGAAGGACTTCTGGAAAGTCTCCTGGAAGGTCTCTTGGTCTAATTAGCATATTACCTTTTTATTAGTATATATATGCATAGCCCATGGACATAGGAAGTAGGCTATGAAGACCTGGGTTGGGGTGGGTAGGGACTGGGAGAATGGGGATAAATGGGAGACATCTGTAATACTATCAACAATAAAAAATATACATTTTTAAAAAATTCAATAAAATAGGTATAGAAGGAAAGTACCTCAACATAATAAAGACTATATATGACAAGCCTTCAGCTAATATAAAGTTCAGTGGTAAAACCCTGAAAACTTTTCCTTTAAAATTGGGACTAAGATAAGGATGCCCATTCTTGCCACTTTTATTAAACAAGTAATGGAAGATGTAGTCAGAGCAATCAGGCAAGGAAAAAGAAATAAAAGGCATCCAAATTGAGAATGAGATGTAAAACTCATTATTTGTTGATAACATGATTCTATATATAGAAAACTTTAAGAGCAGATGTGGGAAGAAGCAGCCCTCACCTTCCTGCACCCCTGCTAATGACCACTTTATTGGCATTAGTAATATTGGGCAAAGCAATGAGTACAAGGACAGTAGTGGAAGCTGGTGGCCTTTCTTGAAAGACCTGGAGAAAATGGAATATTATAGAAACTGAGGAGAAGTTTAAGAGTCAATGAAGTGAAGGATTTTCTATTGTAATAATGTCATTATGGCCATATCTCCATAAGGTTGATCAAACCTCCAATGTGAGTTTTTTGGTAGCTGGGTTATTGTTTAATTTAGTCTTGGCCAAATGATAACTTTACCTACATTTGATTTATGGTCTAATTATTGATCAAGAAAAGAATCTCTCGTTGTGTCCATCTTCATTTCAGTGGCAACCAACTGCCTCTGTTTGTCCATATCTTAGCTTCTTATAATAAATAGTACATATTGGTCGCCAATGAATTAGTGGGATTCAGAGCAGGAAATATAGAAGTTATTAGATCACATATTCTGGTGCTATTTTCCTTCAGGAAAGAACAAATTCCATGGCAAACACAAGTTCACATCAAGTACTAAGTATTATTCCAGGTTCAGTTTTCAGAATTGTTTCACACTCATTGGAGAAAAGGGTGTGGCATGAAGACTGTAAAGCTGCAGATAAACACATATACAGCACCGGTTTTATTTGTGCCTTTCTGGAAATTTTAAATATTTTTCTGAGTATTACTATATTAAAAGAACATAAGTTAAAATATTAAGCAGTGTAAAATATTAATTTTGAAGAAGCAAGTACAGATGAAGTTCAGGTTCCCCAGGGACATATTGATCAAATTGCTGTTGGAAGTACCAAAATTCTATTTTCCATGGACCTATCTTTGCTCCTTTGGAGACATTCCTTACTCCATTAATAATAGACATGTATGCCTGAACTCAAGAACAGTTGTGCTATGTGATGGAATATACTTGCTGCTCTTGGAGTAGAGGCAGTTATTATTTTCATGAAGATTAAATTACTTTCCAAAAGACTGGTAGTGTGCTATTCTACTGGGAGGGCTCATTGTTCTCTGGGGTTGACTTATTCAGCCTGTTATCTTGGGGAAATCACTTTCCCAAAATACAGTTGGGAAGATTTACATAACAATTGAATCCCTAAGACCACATTTGGGGAAATGATTGTTACTCTGGAATTCTCCAAGAGAAGATCACAGTGAATGATCAACTGGTTGCACAATTGAACAAGCTTGGTGCCTCTATATCCCCATGATCCATCTGGCCCAGTTCCTCACATCAGCTGTGCTAGGATAGACTATCCATCCTGCATTGTATTCAAAAATTCTGGGACCAAAATCAGAGTGTGTACATCGGCTGGTCAATAGCTTCTCTAAGTGCATCTTGGGTTCTTGAAACTGTGTACATCAGCCAAGTGTGCATTAGCTGGGGCCCACAATGGGCAGTAAGCCTGGTGTATGGAATAGTGGTGCTCACCCTTACTCTCCTGGGAGTGGTTTACAAAGACTCATTGCTTTTCTCTAAGGCATGGAAGGATTAACACTGGAATGTACTTGCTGTGTGGGATTTCCTTTATTTTACTAAGGCTTTGCTAGACAATCGCTATGAGTCAGTTTCTAAAAGTCAGGATTTGGATATCACATATTTTTTCAATTTTTTTATTGATTAAGGTATAACATATGTGTCCATATCCATTTCTTACCTCCCCCTCCCCCACTTCCATACATGCCCTCGCTTCCCAGTGTCTTGCGTCCATTAGTTATGCTTATATGCATACATACAACTCCTTCAGTTGATCTCTTACCTCCTTCCCCCTCCCCAAACTTCCCACTGTAATTTGACAGTCTGTTCCATGCTTCTCTTCCTCTGTATCTATCTTTTTGTTCATCAGGTTATTATGTTCTTTGTTATCCATAAATGAGTGAGATCATGTGGTATTCGTCTTTCTGACTGGCTTATTTCACTTAGCACCATGGTCAGCAAATTGCAGCTCACGAGCCACATGTGGCTCTTTGGCCCCTTAAATGTGGCTCTTACACAAAATACCATGGCCTGGGAGAGTCTATTTTGAAGAAGTAGTGTTAGAAGAAGTTTAAGTTTAAAAAATTTGGCTCTCAAAAAAAATTTCAAGAGGAGGAAGGACTGGAAGCAGAATAGACAGACGTGTCCCCAGCCTTGTCCCGGAGCAGATAGAAAGAATAACTGAGGGTCGCACAAGGAGTGTTTATTGGTGAGGTGAGGGACAGCTATACTCCAGGAGACAGTGAGGGACTGCTGGACAGGGCTCCCCTGACCAGGCAGCCCCCACTGCTGTTGAGTCCCCTCCCAGAGTGACCAGCTTAGATGCAGAGACCACCATCCTGAGGGGGAAAGTGAATGTTATCAGAAGCTTGAAGATCTGCAACTGTCGCACCACCTAGCAGCTGTGAGCCTCAGAGCACCAGTCCCCAACTAGTGCAAACGCACAGATTTAGAGGAGCTCAACACTCCAACACAGAAAGATCAGATTTCTCCTGGGATAAGGTGAGGTCTCTGCTCCTGGCAGGAAAGAGAAACATGCACACTGTGGGAGCTGGAGGACCAGGAGAAGTCTGCGCCTAGAAAAATTTGTGGCTGTTGGGGCTGATGTGATCCATAAATGTGGAAGGAGGTCCTCAGAGCTGCTAATAGAAAGGAACTCTTCATAAAAGCAACCCATTTTGATCTGAAGCAAAAGGACAGCCTAATTTTTTTTTTAATGGGCCAGCTGCTTAGATACAAGAGGGGTGGGGGGGAAAGACTGCACAGGCATGCGTGCAGCCCCAGAGTTCGCACACTTATGCTGGCACTTTTTGTTTGATTGTTTGTTTGCTTTTTTTTTTCTTTTTCCTTTAAATCCTTGCTTCTGATTGCTGAGCCCAATACATAGGATCACCCCATTGGGGACACCTTACAAGACTGCAGGGCAAATTTGTTTTTCTGGAAACTGGGGATCAGAGCAGGGAATAACCCTCAGAGAACCAGCTCTGGGACAACTCTCTCCCACAAATCGGTATTGAATGCCACAGAGAAAGCAGGATCTAAGCACTGGCTATCTGCAATCCAGTGGTTGAATCACAGATTGACTCTTGGGTAAACACAAATAAAGAAATACAAGAACTAAAGATGCACTGCCTGCTTAAAATTTAGGACTGGTATACAACACTAAGGAGCAGTGGAACACAGGGAACTACAATACTGTCCTGATTGAAAACGGGCGTGCCAAAGAGAATGGTAGAGGAAGTGAATGATTTTCACTATTATACATTTTATTTTTTCATCTTTTACTTAAGAAACTAACTTTTTTTCTTTTTTCCTCACTTGATTTTATCTTTTTAATTATTACATTTTTATTTTCAATCAGTATTATTACTACTACAATTTTACTTTTATTTGCTTTATTTTACTTTGGGATTAGTAAAAACCAATACTTAATAAATGAATTTCACAATGTAGCAGGATACAAAATTAATGCCAAGAAATCTATGGCATTACTATACACCAACAGTGAACTTACAGAAAGACAGACTAAAAAAGTAATCCCATTTACCACTGAACCAAAACAATTAAGATACCTAGGAATAAGCTTAACTAAGGAGCTAAAAGACCTATACGTGGAAAACTACAGGATACTAAAAAAAGAGATAGAGGAAGATGTAAATAGATGGAAAAACATACCATGTTCATGGATTGGCCAAATCAACATTATTAAAATGTCCATACTACCCCAAATAATCTATAGATTCAATACAAAATTCATTAAAATACCAATGGCATATTTCACAGACCTAGAAAGAACTCTACAAATTCATCTGGAATAAAAAAGGACCCTGAATAGCCACAGCAATCTTGTGAAGGAAGAACAAAGTATGTGGGATCTCAATTTCAGATATCAAGCTGTATTACAAAGTCATTGTTCTCAAAACAACCTGGTACTGGAACAAGAACAGACATACAGACCGATGGAATAGAATAGAGAATTCAGATATCAACCCAAACCACCATGCTCAATTAATATTTGACAAAGGAGGCATGAATATACAATGGATTCAAGACAGTCTCTTCAATAAACAGTGTTGGGAAAATTGGACATGCAAAAAATGAAACCAGACCACCAATTTACACCACATACAAAAATTAACTCAAAATGGATACAGGACATAAACATAAGACAAGAAACCATAAAAATAGTAGAGGAATCCACAGGCAGCACAATCTCAGACATATGCCAAAAGAACTTCTTCACCGGTACCTCTCCTAGGGCAATGGAAGCTAAAGAGAAAATAAACAAATGGGACTACATCAAAATAAAAAGCTTTTTCACAGCAAAAGAAACCATCAACAAAGCAATAAGAAAGCCCACTGTATGGGAGAACATATTTGCAAATGATATTACTGATTAAGGTTTAATCCCTAACATCTACAGGGAACTTATACAACTTAATAAAAAAATGGACAACAGACCTAAATAGAATATTTTCTAAAGTGGACATAAGGAAGGCCAAGAGATATATGAAAACATTCTCAAAGTCACTACTTAATTGAGAGATGCAAATCAAAAAGACAATGCGGTACCATCTCACACATGTCAGAATAGCAACCATCCAAAAATCAACAAACAATAAGTGCTGGAGAGGATGCAGAGAAAAAAGAACCCTCCTGTACTACTGGTGGGAATGCAGACTGGTGCAGCCACTGTGGAGAAGAGTATGGAGTTTCCTCAAAAAACTAAAAATGGAACCCCCATTTGACCCAGCAATCCCACTCTTAGGAATATATCCTAAGAAACTAGAAACACCAATCAGAAAGGATTTATGCACCCCTATGTTCATAGCAGCACACTTCACCATAGCTAAAATTTGAAAACAGCCTAAATGCTCATTAGCAGATGAGTGGATTGAAAAATTGTGGTACATCTACACAATTGTATACTATGCTGTTGTAAAAAAGCAGTTCTTACCATTTGTAACAACATGGATCGAGATGGAGAGCATTATGCTAAGTGAAATAAGCCACGTAGATAAAGATAAATATCACATGATTTCATTCATTTGTGGAATATAATGAACAACATAAACTGATGAACAAAAATAGATCCAGAGACAGAAAAACATCAATCAGAATGTCAAACCTCAGAGGAAGTAGGGGTTGATGGGGGTAAAGGGGAGAGATCAACCAAAGGATTTATTATATGCATGCATATAAGCCTAATCAATGGACACAGACAACAGGGGGGTAGGGGGAATGGGGGAATAAGGACACATATGTAAACCTGAATCAATAAAGAAATTTAAGAAAATAAATTTAAAAAAGACTAGAAACACCAATCAGAAAGGATATATGCACCCCTGTGTTGATAGCAGCACAATTCACCATAGCTAAGTTTTTGAAACAGCCTAAATGCCCATCAGCAGATGAGTGGATTAGAAAACTATGGTACATCTACACAATGGAATACTATGCTACTATAGAAAAGAGATAATTCTTACCATTTGTAGCAGCATTGGTGGACCTGGAGAGCATTATGTTAAGTGAAATAAGCCAGACAATGAAAGAAAAATACCATGTGATCTCACTCATTTATGGAAAATAAAGAACATTATAACCTGATGAATAAAAAGATAGCTACAGAGGTAGTAAAGCACTGAACAGACTGTCAATTTACAGCAGGAAGGCTGGGGAGTGTTGGGGAGGGTGGGATACAGATCAACCAAAGGACTTGTATGCATACATATAATCACAACAATGGACACAAGACACTGGAGGGTGAGGGCATGTGGCATGAGAAAGGGGAGGCTGGGAGAATGTGAATAGGGGAAAAAAAGGAGATATATGTACTAATATAATGTAATATTTTAAAAAATAAAAAAAATTCAATTATACTGTTGATATTTGTCTCTGTTGACCAAAGAGTTTGCCCACCACTGACTTAGCATAATTATCTCCAGTTCCATCCATGCTGCTGCAAATGGTAAGAATTCCTTATTTTTTAAAGCAACGTAGGGGGAGAAAATATGGTGGTGGAATAGACAAAAGTGTCCAGAGCCTTGTGGCTGAGCAGAAAGAGAGAAGAGCTGAGGGACACAGTGGGAGTGTTTGTTGGCAAGTTAAGGAACAGTTATCCTCCAGGAGTAGATGGATGAGTGCTGGACAGGGCTCCCCTAACTGGGCAACCCCTCTACCACAGGTTTTTTCTCCCAGAGCCACCACCGCAAACATGGAGACATGGCCATCTTGGAGGGGAAAGTGGATGTTTATAGCAGCCTGAAAAGCTACAACTGTAGCACACACCGAATGGCGGGGGGACCCAGAACACTGCTCCCCAATCTGTGCAAACACTCGGATTCAGAGGAGTTTCACACACCACAGAGAAAGGTCAGATTTTGCCTGGGATAAGAAAAGAGAACTACATAACCAGACACCCGGGCGGGGATGGGGGGGAGAGAATGAGCAGAAGAAGAAACAGCTTGCATATGAAAGAAAAGCAGGCATCACCAAAAAAGGAAGTAAACAAAATAGAAGCAAACAATCTACCAGAGAAAGAGTTCAGAGAAATGGTCATAAGGTGGCTGAAAAGAATGGAAGACAAATTCAATAATATGAGTAAGAAGAAGGGCAAATGAAGAAGGACCAAAAGGAAATGAAGAATAATCAAGAAAAAATGAAAAATGACATATTTGTTTTAAAGAACTCAATAGAAAGCATCAAAAGTAGACTAGAAGAAGTAAAGGACCACATCAGTGAGCTAGAAGACAAGATAGAAAAAATACCCAACTACCGCAGCTTCTAGAAAAAAAATTAAAAAGCAAGAGGAGAGCCTAAGGGAACTTTGGGATAACATGAAACAAAACAACACCCGCATAAAAGGAGTTCCAGAAAGAGTGAAAACTGAGCAAGGAAAAGAAAACCTATCTGAAGAAATGCTGACAGAAAACATCCCTGATATAAGAAAGAAAGAAAACCCACACAAATCCAAGAAGCTCACAGAGTCCTAAGCAAAATGAACCCCAAAAGACTGACACCAGGGCACATTATAATTAAATTGGCAAACACCAACGACAAAAAAAAGAACCTTAAAAGTGGCCAGAAAGAGACAGAAAGTTACCTACAAAGTAACCTCCATCAAATTAGCAACTGATTTCTCAACAAAAATTCATCAGGCCAGAAGGGAATGGAATGAAATATACAAAGTCATGCAAAGGAAGGGTCTGAATCCAAGAATACTGTACCCAGCAAGGCTTTCAATCAAAATTGAAGGTGAAATCAGGAGCTTCACAGACAAAAAAGGACTAAGGGAATTTATTACCACCAAACCAGCAATGCAAGAAATGTTAAAGGGTCTGCTGTAAAAAAATGAAATAGGAAGCGAACAAGGAACAGAGGGGTAAACAATAAAAATGGCGACAGATTAAGTACTTATCAATAATAACTTTAAATGTAAATGGATTAAATGCAACAATCAGAAGACATAGGGTAACGGATTGGATAAGAAAACATGACCCATATATCTGCTGTCTACAAGAAACCCACCTCAGAAAAAGAGATGCACAAAGACTGAGGATGAAGGGATGGAAGACGGATTTCCAGGCAAATGGAAATGAAAAAAAAGAGCTGGGGTTGCAATACTTATATCTGACAAATTAGATCTCAAAGTGAAGGACATAACAAGAGATAAGGAAGGCCACTTCATAATACTAAAGGGAAAAATCCAACAAGAAGAAATAACTCTGGGAAACATATACACACCCAATAAAGAAGCACCCAAATACAAAAAAAAAAAAAAAAAACAACTCCTGGAGGATGCTTTGGCTCAGTGCATAGAGTGTCAGCCTGCAGACTGAAAGGTCGCAGGTTAGATTCCAATCAAGGGCATGTACCTTGGTTGCGGGCACATGCCTAGTAGGGGGTGTGCGGAAGGCAGCTGATCGGCCTCTCTCTCTCATCAATGTTTCTGACTCTCTATGCCTCTCTCTTCCTCTCTGTAAAAAATCAATAAAATACATTAAAAAAAAAAAAACCTCCTGGAGGATATCATGGGAGAGATTAACAGCAATACAATCATAGTAGGAGAATTTTAATACCCCACTGTCACCATTGGACAAATCCTCTAAACAAAAAACCAGCAAAGAAACATCAATCCTAAATGACTCACTAGACCAGATGGAATTAATTGACATCTTCAGAACATTTCACCCCAAAGCCACAGAATATACATTCTTCTCAAGTGCATATGGGTCATTTTCAAAGATATACCATATGTTGGGTCCTAGGAAAAGTTGTTTAAAATTCAAGAAGATAGAAATCATATCAAGCATTTTCTTAGATCATAGTAGCATAAAACTGGAAATCACTACCATAAAAAAAAATCCAAAGAAATAAAACACATGGAGGCTAAACAGCATGTTTTTAAACAATGACTGGGTAACCAAAGAGATCAAGGAAAAATAAAAAACATCATGGCAACAAATGACAATGATAACACAACAATACAAAATATATGTGATACAGTGAAAACACTCTTGAGAGGGAAGTTCAAAGCTCTACAAGCCTACTGCAAAAAAAAAAGCAAGCAAGCAAACAAACAAACAAAACAAGAAACAATGGTAATAAATTACCTAACTGTATAACTCCAAGAGCAAAAAAGAAAGCCACAAGAAAAGCCCAGTGTAAGCAGAAGGAAAGAAAAAGTAAAGATCAGAGCAGAAATAAACAACATAGAGACCAAAGAAACAATTCAAAATATCAAAAAACCAAGAGCTGGTTCTTTGAAAGGATAAACAAGATTGATGGACCTCTAGCCAGGCTCACCAAGAAGCAAAGAGAAAAGACCCAAATAAACAAAATCAGAAATAAAAGAAGATAAATAACAACAGACCCCACCAAAATACAAAGGATTGTTAAAAAATATTATGAACAACTCTATTCCAACAAACTGGACAAACTACAGGAAATGGACATATTCCTAGAAAAATATAACCTTCCAAAACTCAATCAGGAAGAATCTAAATATCTCAATAGGCCAATAACTATGGAAGAAATTGAAGCAGCCATCAAAAAGCTTCCAGCAAATAAAAGCTTGGGACCAGATGGATACACAGGAGAGTTTTACCAAACATTCAAGGAAGAATTAAAACCTATCCTCCTCAGACTATTCAAAAATATTCAAGAAGAAGGAACACTTCCAAATACCTTCTATGAGGCAAGCATCACTCTAATACCAAAACCAGATAAAGAGAACACAATGAAAAAGAATAACAGGCTAAAATTCCTCATGAACATAGATGCCAAAATCCTCAACAAAATTCTAGCAAATAGGATCCAGCAGTACATCAGAAAGATCATACACCACGACCAAGTAAGATTTATCCAAGGAACGCAAGGATGGTACAATATATGCAGATCAATAAACGTGATACATCACATAAACAAACTGAGAGATAAAAATCACAGAGTCATATCAATTGATACAGAAAAAGCATTTGATAAAAACTCTAAGCAAGGTGGGAATAGAAGGATCATATCTCAACATCATAAAAGCCATATATGATAAACCCACAGCTAACATCATACACAATGGGCAAAAAATAAAACCATTTCCCCTAAGAACAGGAACAAGACAGGGATGCCCACTCCCGTTTGACATAGTACTGGAAGTATTAGGCATTGCAATTAGACAAGAAGTAGAAATAAAAGGCATCCAAATTAAAAAAGAAGAATTAAAGCTGTCCTTATTTGCAGATGTCATGATACTGTACATAAAAAACCTTAAAGACTCCATCCAAAAACTAATAGATTAATAAATGAATTAGGCAATGTAGCAGGATACAAAATTAATGCCAAGAAATTTGTGGCATTTCTGTACACTAATAGTAAAATTACAGATAGATAGACTAAAAAGCAATACCATTTACCATTGCACCAAAAAAAAAATAAGATAACTAGGAATAAGCTTAACTAAGATGTAAAAGACCTATATGCAGAAAACTATAGGAAACTGAAAAAAGAGATATAGAAGACGTAAACAGATGGAAGAGCATGCCATGCTCATGAATTGGGAGAATCAACATCATTAAAATGTCCATACTACCCAAGCATTCTATAGATTCAATGCACTACCTATTGAAATATCAACAACATATTACAAAGACCTAGAAAGAATTCTCCAAAGATTCTTCTGTAACAAAAAAAGACCCCAAATAGCCACAGCAATCCTGAAAAAGAAGAATGAAGTAGGTGGGATCTCAATACCAGATTTTAAGCTCAATTACAAAGCAACTGTTCTCAAAACAGCCTGGTACTGGCACAAGAACAAACATATAGACCAATGGAACAGAATAGAGAATCCAGATATCCACCCAAACCACTATGCTCAATTAATTTTTGACAAAGGAGGTATGAACATGCAATAGAGTCAAGACAGTCTCTTCAATAACCAGTGTTGGGGAAATTAACAGATATATGCAAAAAAATAAACTAGACCACCACCTTACACCATACACAAAAATAAAATCCAAATGCAGATAGGATTTAAACATAATATGGGCAATCATAAAAATACCACAGGAATCCACAGGCAGCACAATCTCAGACATATGCCAAAAAAACTTCTTCACTGATACTGCTTCAAGGCATTGGAAGCTAAAGAGAAAATAAACAAATGGGACTACATCAAAATAAAAATCTTTTGCACAGCAAAAGAAACCACCAACAAAACAACAAGAAAGCCTACTGTATGGGAGAACATATTTGTCAATATTATCACTGATAAAGGTTTAATTGCCAACATTTACAGCCAACTTATACAACTTAATAAAAGGAAGATAAATGATCCAATAAAAAAAATGGGCAACAGGCCTAAGTAGATCCTTTTCAAAAGACAACAGAAGGAAGGCCAAGAGACACATAAAAACATGCTCAAAGTCACTAATTATCAGAGAGATACAAATCAAAAGGACAATGTGGTACCATCTCAAACCTGTCAGAAAGGCAATCATCAACAAATCAACAAATGACAAGTGTTGGGGACGATGCAGAGAAAAATAAACCCTCGTGCACTGCTGGTGGGAATGCAGACTGGTGCAGCCACTGTGGAGAACAGTATGGAGTTTCCTCAAAAAACTAAAAATGGGGAATCCAAGATGGCGGCATAGGTAAACACCTACACTGCTGCCTCGCACAACAATTTCAAAACTACAACTAAAAGACAGAACGGACATCATCCAGAACCACAGGAAAGCTGGCTGAGTGGAAGTTCTACAACTAGAAGGAAAGAGAGGGGCTCACAGAGACCCAGAGGAGCTGCAAAAAGCTGAGGTACGGAGACGCGTGCGTGGTGCCGGAGTACCTGGCTGGCTTTCTCTGCCGGGAGGGAAACGGAGACTCTCAAAGGTATTGAACCCCTTATCCTACGACACTAAACCCCAGATCCAGCCGAAACTCATACGGGGGGAGTTTGGACTGTGAAAAGGGAGAAGTGCACGGAAACTTAGGGGAGTCGCAAAAGATCAAAGGCCTGGTGCCGCGCACGGCACTGCGTGCAGGACAGATTGCTGATTGTGCTGATGGCTTTCGCGAGTGGGTGGGGGATGGACCCTCCCAACTTTGCCACTTCTGACTCCACTAAGCCCCTGTTTTGGACGAAACCCTAGAGACCTAGACTCGTGAGGTCCTGCTGCGCAGGAGAGCTGGAAAGGCAGCGGTTAGAGGCACAAGGATGGCTCCAGCCATTACCTAGTCATGTGAGACTCAGGGGCCGTGGAGGGCGGGGCCGACTGGAAGGCAAGGTGGTCCCTTAAGCCCTGAGACTCCACCCATCCCAAGCTCAATAGAGGCTTCTTCAGTTTTGTGTCTGGTATCATAAGGCTGAATTCAACACAGAAGTTTCCCCGGCATAGTGAAAATGCCGAGACAAGGGAAGGGATCACAAACAAAAGAAATGGAGGGAAAAAAAAGACTGGATATAGAGTTCAAAACCACACTTATAAGGTTTTTCAAGAATATGCTAGAAAAGATGGATAAATTTAGTGAGACCCAAGAGGAGATGAAAAAGGTCCAACTAAAGATAATAAAGGACCAAATAGAAATTAAACATACACTGACGGAAATAAAAAATATTATACAGAGTCCTAACAGCAGACTAGAGAAAGGCAAGAATCAAGTCAAAAATTTGAAATATAAAGAAGCAGAAAACATTCAACTGGAAAAGCAAGAAGAGAAAAGAATCCAAAAATGTGAAGATAATGTAAGGAGACTCTGGGACAGCTTCAAGCGTACCAACATCAGAATTGTGGGGGTGCCAGAAGAAGAGAGAGAGCAAGATACTAAAAACCTATTTAAAGAAATAATGACTGAAAACTTCCCACATCTGGTAAAAGAAATGGACTTACAAGTCCAGGAAGCACAAAGAACCCCAAACAAAAGGAATCCAAAGAGGACCACACCAAGACACATCATCATTAAAATACCAAGAGCAAAAGACAAAGAGAGTATTAAAAGCAGCAAGAGAAAAACAGTCCATTACCTACAAGGGAGCACCCATACAACTGTCAGCTGATTTCTCAACAGAAACGATGCAGGCCGGACGGAGTAGCAAAAAATATTCAATGTGATGAACAGCAAGAACCTACAACCAAGAATAATCTATCCAGCAAAGCTATCATTCCGAATTGAAGGGCAGATAAAGAGCTTCACAGAGAAGAAAAAGCTAAAGGAGTTCATCAACTCCAAACCAGTATTATATGAAATGCTGAAAGGTACTCTTTTAGAAGAGGAAGAAGAAAAAGGTAAAAGACAAAAAATTATGAACAACAAATACATATCTGTCAACAAGTGAATCTAAAAATTAAGTGAATTAAAAATTTGATCAACAGAATAAACTGATGAATATAATAGAATCAGGAGCACAGAAAGGGAGTAGACTGATAATTCTCAGGAGGACAAAAATCATAGAGCATCAAACACTGTGAAATTACAGCAGAAAGATTAAAGTTAGGTGTGGTAGATAAGTGATCAATCAAAGGACTTGTATGCATGCATATAAGCAAAACCAATGATCACAGACACTGGGGAGTTGGGGTATGCCTGGGAGGGAGGGGGGACAATGGGGAGATATGTATAAAAAATTAATAAAAATTAATTTTAAAAAAAACTAAAAATGGAACTCCCATTTGACCCAACAATTCCACTCTTAGGAATATATCCTAAGAAACTAGAAACGCTAATCAGAAAGGATTTATGCACCCCTATGTTCATAGCAGCACAATTTACAGTAGCTACAACTTGGAAACAGCCTAGGTGCTATCAGCAGATGAGTGGATCAGAAAACTATGGTACATCTATGCTCATGGATTGGGAGAATCAACATCATTAAAATGTCCATACTATCCAAAGCAATCTATAGATTCAATGCACTACCCATTAAAATACCAACGACATATTTCACAGATCTAGAAAGAATTCTTCATAGATTCATCTGGAACAAAAAAAGACCACAAATAGCTACAGCAATTCTGAGAAAGAAGAATCAAGTAGGTGGGATCTCAATACCAGATTTCAAGCTATACTACAAAGCAACTGTTCTCAAAACAGCCTGGTACTGGCACAAGAACAGACATATAGACGAATGGAATAGAATAGAGAACCCAGATATCCATTCAAACCACTATACTCTACTAATATTTGACAAAGGAGGCATGAACATTCAATGGAGCCTAGATAGCCTCTTCAATAAATGGTGTTGGGAAAATTGGACAGATACATGCAAAAAAATGAAACTGGACCACCAACTTACACCAAATACAAAAATAAACTCAAAATGGATACAGGACTTACACATTAGTAGGGAAACCATAAAAATACTAGAGGAATCCACAGGCAGCACAATTTCAGACATATGCCAAAAGAACTTCTTCACTGATACTGCTCCAAAGGCAATTGAAGCTAAAGAAAAAAATAAACAAATGGGACTACATCAAAATAAAAAGCTTTTGCACAGCAAAAGAAACCATCAACAAAACAACAAGAAAGCCTACTGTATGGGAGAACATATTTGTCAATATTATCACTGATAAAGATTTAATCTCCAAAATCTACAGCCAACTTATACAACTTAATAAAAGGAAAATAAACGATCCAATAAAAAAATGGGCAACGGACCTAAATAGAACCTTTTTGAAAGACGACAGAAGGAAGGCCAAGAGGCACATGAAAACATGCTCAAAGTCACTAATCACCTGAGAGATGCAAATCAAAACGACAATGTGATACTATCTTACACCTATCAGAATGGCAATCATCAACAAATCAACAAACAACAAGTGTTGGCGAGGATGCGGAGAAAAAGGAACCCTTGTGCACTGTTGGTGAGAATGCAGACTGGTGCAGCCACTGAGGAGAACAGTATGGACTTTCCTCAAAAAACTAAAAATGGATCTCCCATTTGGCCCTATAATCCCACTCTTAGGAATTTATCCTAAGAAATCACAAACACCAATCAGAAAGGATTTATGCACCCCTATGTTCATAGCAGCACAATTTACAATAGCCACAATTTGGAAACAGCCTAGGTGCCCGTCAGCAGATGAGTGGATCAGAAAACTGTGGTACATCTACACAATGGAATTCTATGCTGCCATTAAAAAGAAGGAATTCTTACCACTTGCAGCAACCTGGTTGGAACTGGAAAGCCTTATCCTTAGTGAAATAAGCCAGTCAATAAAGGAGAAGCATCACATGATCTCACTCATTTGTGGATAATAAAGAACATTATATACTGATGAACAAAAGGATAGATACCGAGGCAGTAAAGCTTCAAACAGACTGTGAAATTACAGCAGGAAGATTAAAGTTAGGTGAGGTAGACCAGAGATCAATCAAAGGACTTGTATGCATGCATATAAGCATAACCAATGAACACAGACTCTGGGGGGTTGGGTTATGCCTGGGAGGGTCGGAGGGGGGAGCAATGGGAGATATGTATAAAAAATTAATAAAATAAAAAAAAAGAAAAAAATTATCCTAAAAAAAAGAAAAGAAAAAGAAAACCATGGTACATCTACACAATGGAATACTATGCTGCCATCAATAAGATGGAATTCTTACCATTTGCAGGAACCTGGATGGAACTGGAGAGCATCATGCTAAGTGAAATAAGCCAACGAAAGAAAAACACCATATTATCTCACTCATTTATGGATAATAAATAACATTATAAACTGATGAACAAAAAGATAGATACAGAGGCAGAAAAGCACCAAACTGACTGCCAAACTACAGTGGGAAGGTTAGGGAGAGGTGGGGTAGATAAGAGATCAACCGAAGTACTTGTATTGCATGCATATAAGCATAAGCAATGAACACAAGACACTGGGGTGGGTAGGGTATGTATGCCTAGGAGGGGGTGGGCAATGTAATACATTAATAAAAAATATTTTTTAAAAACTTAAAAAAATAAAGCAACATAGTATTCCATTGTGTAGATGTACCATAATTTTCTAATTCACTTATCTGCTTATGGGTCCTTAGGCTGTTTCCAAATATTGTAAATTTTGCTGCTATGAGCATAGGGGTGCATATATCCTTTCTGACTCCTGTTTCTAGTTTCTTTTGATATATTCCTAGAAATGGAATCACTGGGTCAAATGGGAGCTCCATTTTTAGTTTTTTGTTGTTGTTGTTCTTGTTGTTTTAATATATTTTATTAATTTTTAACAGAGAGGAAGGGAAAGGATAGAGAGTTAGAAACATCAATGTGAGAGAAATATCCATCAGCTGTCTCCTGCACTGGGGATGTGCCTGAAGCCAAGGTACATGCCCTTGACTGCAACTGAACCCGGAATCCTTCAGTCCACAGGCCGATGCTCTATCCACTGACCCAAACCAGTAAGGGCCATTTTTAGTTTTATGAGGAAAGTCCATACTCTTCTCCACAGCGGCTGCATCAGTCTGCATTCCCACCAGCAGAGCAAAAGGACTCCTTTTTCTCCACATTCTCGCTAGCAGTTGTCATTTGTGGATTTGTTGATGATAGCCATTCTGACAAATGTGAGATGGTAACACATTGTCATTTCGATTTGCATCTCTCTGATGATTGGTGACTTTGAACATGTTTTCATATGTCTCTTGGCCTTTCTTATGTCTGCTTTTGAAGAGTATCTATTTAGATCTGTTGCCCATTTTTTGATCTGGTTGTTTATCTTCCTTTTGTTAAGTTGTATGAGTTCTCTGTAAATGTTGGAGATTAAACCCTTATCAGAGATAACATTGGCAAATATGTTCTCCCATGCAGTCGGCTTTCTTATTTTTTTCTTGATGGTTTCTTTTGCTGTGAAGAAGATTTTATTTTGATGCAGTCCCATTTGTTTATTTTCTCTTTAGTTTCTATTGCCCGAGGAGCTGTATCAGAGAAGATATTACTGCAGCATATGTCTAAGATTTTGCTCCCTGTAGATTCCTCTCTTATTTTTATGGTTTCCCATTCTTACATTTAAATCTTCTATCAATTTTGAATTTATTTTTGTGTATTGTCTAAGTTTCATTTTTTTGCATGTATCTGTCCAATTATCCCAATACCATTTATTAAAAAAATTGTCCTGACTCCATTCTATGCTCTTGCCTCCTTTGTCAAATATTAATTGAGCATAGTGGTTTGGGTCGATTTCTGGATTCTCTATGCTAATCCATTGGTCTATATGTCTGTTCTTATGCCAGTACCAGACAGTTTTGAGAACAGTGGCTTTGTAATACAGTTTGATATCTGTTATTGAGATCCCTCCTACATTGGTCTTCTTTCTTAGGATTGCTGCAACTATTGGAAGTCTTTCTTTATTCCAGATGAATTTTTTGAGAGTTTGTTCTATGCCTGTGTAATAGCCTTTGGTATTTTAATGGGGATTGCATTGAATGTATAGATTGTTTTTGGTAGTATGGACATTTAAATGATGTTGATTCTACCAATCCATGAACATGGAATGTTCTTCCATCTATTTGTGTCTTCTTCTTTTTCTTTTTTCAGTGTCCCATAGTTTTCTGCATAAAAGTCATTTACCTCCTTAGTTAAGTTTATTACTAGGTATTTTAATTCTTTTGGTGGGATTGTTTTCTTAGTCTCTCTTTCTATAAGTTCGCTGTTAGTATATAGAAATACTGTACATTTCTTGGCATTAAATTTGTATCCTGCTACATTGCCCAATTCATTTATTAAGTCTAATAATTTTTTGATGAAGTCTTTAGGGTTTTTTATGTACAGTATCATGTCACCTGCAAATAAGAACAATTTTATTTCTTCTTTTCCCTTTTAGTTGCCCTTTATTTCTTCTTCTTGTTTGATTGCTGTGGCTAGCACTTCCAGTACTATGTTGAACAGGAGTGCTGAAAGCAGGCATTCCCTGTCTTGTTCCTGTTCTTAGGGGAAATGTTTTTAGTTTTTGCCCATTGAGTATGATGTTGGCTATGGGTTTGTCATATAAGGCTTTTATTATATTGAGATATGATCCCTCTATTCCCACATTGCTAAGTGTTTTTATCAAAAAAGACTGTTGGATTTTGCCAAATGCCTTTTCTGCATCAATTGATATAATTATTTGATTTTTGTCTTTCCACTTTATATGATCTATCACATTTATTTATTTGAGGATATTGTATCATCCTTGCATATCTGGAATAAATCCTATTTGGTCATGTTGTATGATCTTTCTAATATAATGCTAGATCCAGTTTGCTAGAATTTTGTTGAGGATTTTAGCATCTATTTTCATTAGGGATATTGGCATGTGATTTTATTTGTGGTGTCTTTATCTGGTTTTGGGATAAGGGTAATGCTGCCTTCATAGAAAGAGTTTGGAAGTGTGCCTTCCTCTGGAATTTTTTGAAATAGTTTGAGAAGGATTGGTTTTAGTTCTTCTTTGAATGTTCCATAAAACTCCCCTGTGAAGCCAGCCATCTGGTCCAGGGATTTTGTTTCCTGGAAGCTTTTTGATTACTGTTTCAATTTCATTAGTAGTTATTGGCCTATTCTGATTTTTTGAATCTTCCTGATTGAGTTTTGGAAGCTTGTATTTTTCTAGTAATGTGTCCATTTCATCGATGTTGTCCAGTTTGTTGGAGTAAAGTTATTCATAGTATTATTTTGCAATCATTTGTATATCTGTGGGGTCTGTTGTTACATCAGCTCTTTAATTTCTGATTTTATTTATTTAGGCCCTCTCTCTTTGTTTCTTGGTGAATCTGGCTAGAGGTTCATCAATCTCGTTTATCCTTTCAAAGAACCAATTCTTGGTTTTATTGATCTTATGTATTTTTTTTTGTCTCTATGTAATTCATTTCTGCTCTGATCTTAATCACCTCCTTCCCTCTGGTTACTATGGGCTTTTCTTATTGCTCTTTCTAGTTCTTTAAGTTTCAAGGTTAGATAATTTATTACCATTTTTTCTTGTTTTTTGAGATAGGCCTGTAGAGCTATGAACTTTCCTCTCAGGACTGCTTTCATTGTGTCCCATTGACTTTGGATTGTTGTGTTTTCATTGTCATTTGTTTTCAGAATGCTTTTAATTTCTTCTGTGATCTCTTTGGTAACCCAGCCATTATTTAATAGCATGTTATTTAGCCTCCACGTGTTTGAATTTTTTTGTTGTTTTTATTGTATTTTATTTCTAGTTTTATGTCATTATGATCTGAGAAGATGCTTGTAATGATTTCAATCTTCTTCAATTTGAAGATTCTTTGCCTGTATCCTAATATTTGGTCTATCTTTGAAATTGTTCCATGTACACTGGAGAAGAATGTATATTCTGTGGCTTTGGGGTGAAATGTTCTGAAAATGTCAATTAAGTCCATCTGATCTAGTGAGTTATTTAGGATTGCTGTTTCTTTGCTGATTTTTTTCTTTAGAGGATTTGTCCAGTGGTGTCAGTGGGGTATTGAAGTCCTCTACTTTGATTGTATTGCTATTGATCTCTCACTTGATACCTTTCAAAAGTTGTTTTATGTATGTGGGTGATTCTGTATTGGGTGCATATATGTTTACCAGAATGATATCCTCTTATTGAATTGCTCCTTTTAGTATTATGAAGTGGCTTTCCTTATCTCTTGTTATGGCCTTTACTTTGAGGTCTATTTTGTCAGATATAAGTATTGCAACCCAGCTTTTTTTCTCATTTCCATTTACCTGAAAAAAAAATTTCTATCATTATCAGTCTGTGTGAATCCTTGGTTCTGACATGCGTCTCTTGCAGACAGCATACATATGGGTCTTGTTTTCTTATCCATTCAGCTACCCTACATTTTTTGATTGAATCATTTAGTACATTTTTGCTTAATGTTATTATTGATAAATACTTGTTTGTCATGATTTATCTTCTTAATATTTGTGTTCCTTTTTGCCTTTCTGTTTCTTCTTTTTACTGCAGTCCCTTTAGCATTTCTTGCATTGCTGGCTTGGTGGTAATAAATTCTCTTAGCCCTTTTTGGTTAGTGAAGTTCCTGATTCCACCTTCTATTTTAAATGATAGCCTTATTGGGTATAGTATTCTTGGATTCAGTCTCTTGGTTTGCATCACTTTGTATATTTCTTCCCATTCTCTTCTGGCCTGGTGTGTTTCTGTTGAGAAATTCATTGATATTCTACTGGGTGATCCCTTGTAGGTAACTTTCTGTCTCTCTCTGGCAGCCTTTAAGATTTTTACTTTGTCATTGATGCTTGCCAATTTAATTATGATGTGCGTTGGTGTTGGTCTTTTTGGATTCTTGTTGTTTGGGACTCTATGTACTTCTTGGACTTGCATGGTTTTTTTTCTGCCAATATCAGGAAAGTTTTGTCATTATTTCTTCAAACATGTTTTCTATTTCTTGCTCAGTTACCTCTCCTTCTGGAACCCTTATTATGTGGATGTTGTTTCGTTTTGCACTTTGGGATAGGCTCTCATCTTGCTTTTTAAGTTTTCTTTCCCATTGTTGCTGTGTTTGTGTGTTTTTTTTTCCTACCTTGTCTTCTAATTCACTGATGCTGTCCTCAGTCTCTTCTAGTCCTGTTTAAGCCTTCCGTTGTGTTCTTTATTGCATTATGTCATTCTTCATTTCCTCTTGGTTCATTTTCATGTTGGTGACATTCTCATTCAGCTCTTTATAATTTTCATTGATTTGTGTGTATATTTCATCCAGCTGTTTAAATGTCCTTATAGCCATTACTCTGAATGCTTTCTCTGACATGTTGCTTGCCTCTATTTCATTTAATTCCTTTTATGGTGATTCCTCCTTTTTTTTCCTTTGGGGATTTTTTTTTTTTTGTCTTCCTATTTTTTGCTGTAACATTTTAATTATTTCTGTTTCTTAAACCCAACTGCTTGGGGAGAATCCAAGATGGCGGCATAGGTAAACACCTATACTGCTGCCTCGCACAACAATTTCAAAACTACAACTAAAAGACAGAACGGACATCATCCAGAACCACAGGAAAGCTGGCTGAGTGGAAATTCTACAACTAGAGGGAAAGAGAGGGGCTCACAGAGACCCAGAGGAGCTGCAAAAAGCTGAGGTACGGAGACGAGCGCGCTGAGAGAGCGGGTGCCGGAGTACCTGGCTGACTTTCTCTGGCGGGAGGGAAACGGAGACTCCCAACGGCATTGAACCCCTTCTCTTACGACACTAAACCCCAGATCCAGCCGAAACTCATACGGGGGGAGTTTGGACTGTGAAAAGGGAGAAGTGCACGGAAATTTAGGGGAGTTGCAAAGGATCGGAGGTCTGGTCGCGCACGGCACCACGCGGAGGACGGATTTCTGATTGTGCCGCTGGCTTTCGCGAGTGGGCGGGAGACAGACCCTCCCAACTGCGCCACTTCTGAGTCCACTGGGCCCCTGTTTTGGGCGAAACCCTGGGGACCTAGACTCGTGTGGTCCTGGTTCGCAGGGGAGCCGGAAAGGCAGCGGTTGGAGGCGCTGCGGGTGCGCGCGCACACAAGGACCGCTCCAGCCATTACCCAGTCACGTGAAACTCAGGGGCCGCGGAGGGCGGGGCCGACTGGAAGGCAAGGCGGTCCCTTAAGCCCTGAGACTCCACCCTCCCAAGCTCAGCAAAGGCTTCTGCGGCTGAATCCAGCACAGAAGTTTCCCCGGCACAGTGAAAATGCCGAGACAAGGGAAGGGATTACAAGCAAAAGAAATGGAGGAAAAAAAACGACTGGATATAGAGTTCAAAACCACGCTTATAAGGTTTTGCAAGAATATGCTAGAAAAGATGGATAAATTTAGTGAGACCCAAGAGAAGATAATAAATACACTGACTGAAATGAATACTATTACGCAGAGTACTAACAGCAGACTAGAGAAAGGCAAGGATCAAGTCAAAAATTTGAAATATAAAGAAGCAGAAAACATTCAACTGGAAAAGCAAGAAGAGAAAAGAATCCAAAAATGTGAACATAATGTAAGGAGCCTCTGGGACAGCTTCAAGCGTACCAACATCAGAATTGTGGGGGTGCCAGAAGAAGAGAGAGAGCAAGATACTGAAAACCTGTTTAAAGAAATAATGACTGAAAACTTCCCACATCTGGTAAAAGAAATAGACTTACAAGTCGAGGAAGCACACAGAACCCCAAAGAAAAGGAACCCAAAGAGGACTACACCAAGACACATCATAATTAAAATGCCAAGAGCAAAAGAGAAAGAGAGAATATTAAAAGCAGCAAGAGAAAAACAGTTTATTACCTACAAGGGAGCACCCATACAACTGTCAGCTGATTTCTCAACGGAAACGATGCAGGCCAGACGGGAGTGGCAAGAAATATTCAACGTGATGAACAACAAGAACCTACAACCAAGAATAATCTATCCAGCAAAGCTATCATTCAGAATTGAAGGGCAGATAAAGACCTTCACAGAGAAGAAAAAGCTAAAGGAGTTCATCAACTCCAAACCAGTATTATATGAAATGCTGAAAGGTACCCTTTTAGAAGAGGAAGAAGAAAAAGGTAAAAGACAAAAAATTATGAACAACAAATAAACCCAACTGCTTCACTACCCAAGTTCTTTTGGGGGTGGTGCTAGAGGTGCAATCTCTCAGGTATCCTGGGCTTGGTGATCCAGTGGAGCTCCCTACTTGAGCTATTGGAGTTCTCTTAATGTAGTTGGATCTTGAATGTTAGTTTCTTATTTGTGAATGAATTATCATCTTGAGTTGACAATGTGACTCACTCCAGCTTCATTGTGCATGCTATTTTGGATGTGATTATGATTCCAGCTCTTGTGGAAAAGGTTGTCTGAGGTCTTGCTGGTATGTTCTCACTGTGGGTTCCCAAAGTCCACAACCTTAGAGGAAAAAGTCTTGGGGCCTGAGGGTCAGGTACTGTGACTTTAGCCAGTCTGGTGTTACCCCTGCTGGATTAGTGCCACTCTGCAACTCACTATGAGGGGCACTAAGCCCATGACAGTGGGGGGCAGGTGTATCATGCCCCCTAAGCCCACTGCCCTGGTTGAAGCAGTGGGACTCTGTCCAAAGTGATTTTCCTCTCTGAATCATGAGGGAGTTCAGGATCCAGTGGCTGGGAATGTGGGAATCTTAGAGTCTGTGACTAAAATAATGTGACCTTCTCTAGGGAGACAAGTCCTCAGTAATTCACCGGCAGTTGAGAGAGGGATGTTGTGGATCCTACAGAGGGAGTCAGGCACCCCTGGTTGGAGAGGCACACACCAATGGCAGCACACAGGGGGGCCCAGGCACCTTCTGCTGGGGATGTGATATTGAAGGCCCACACACTGGATCAAAGCAATTGTGGTGTGCACCAACCCCATGGAGGGAAAAGTTCCAGTTTCTGCTTCGGGGGATATGCACCCTTGGTTGGATGTGCATGTCCAATGGCTGCTTACAGAGGCACCCAGGAGCCGTCTGCTGGGGCAGTGAGCTCAGGAAGCCCTTGTGGTGAAATGGCTCTACCATGGAGACTGGATGTCAGTGGCCAGGGTTGTGCCTTGCAGCAGTTCCAAGAAGCACCTGGGGGCTGCCTGTCAGGGCAGTGGGCTCAGGGGGTTTGCGCACTGGATCATTACAACTGCAGCAATCAGAGGTCAGCATCTGAGGAGTGGGAAGTCCGAGTTTCTGCTGTGAGGCCTTGAGCCTTTGGTTGAAATAAAGTGCACCTAGTGGCAGCTCACAGAAGCATCTAGGAGTCACCTGCTGGGCAGTGTCCTCAAGGGGCCTGAGTGCTGAAACCACACAACATGGTGTCTGATGTCTGTGGGTAGGTAGCCGGGAAGAGAGAAGTCCAAATTTCTACTGCCAGGGCTGTGTGCCCTTATTTGGATATGGGCACGCTGAACTGGGGATCAAGGAGGCACCCAGGAGCTGCCTATAGGAGCAGGCTCAGTAAGCCTGTGTGCTAGAAAGGTGCAACTGTGGTGCAACAAAGGTCAGCAGCCAGGGAGAGGGATGTCTCAATTTTTGCTGCCTTGTGCCCTTGATTGAAATTATGCATACCCAGTGGAGGCTTACAGAGGCATCCAGGAGTCATCTGTCAGGGTGGTAAGGCTCAGGAGGCCTGCACACTGAAAAAGCATGACTGTGGTGTCCAGAGGTCAGCAGCTGTAAATTGGGTAGACTCTGTTTTTGCTGCTGTGCTTTTGGTTGAATTTGTGTGCATGCAGTGATAGCTCATAGGGGTACCCTAAGGCTGTTTGCTAAGGTGGTGCTCTAAGAGAGGCTCTGGTGCTGAAGCTGCATGACTGAGGAGGTGTGTCTGAATAGGCAGCCAGGAGTGGTATAAATCCAAATTTCTACTACCTAGGGCCTTATTCCCTTGGTTGGGTTTGGGCGCACCCAGTGGCAGCTCACAGAGCCACCGAGGAGCCATTTGCCAGGGCAGTGCACTCAGCATGGCCCTTGCATTGAAGCCCTATGATCAAGAAGTCTGTGGGCAAGTATCCAAAAAGGGAGGACTCAGAATTTCTACTGCTTGGGCAGTGAGCACTTGTTTGGATAACAACGGTCAATGCAGGGACCAACAAAGGCACCCAAGAGCTGCCTTTGCAGCCTTGGGCTCAGGAGGTCTGTGCGCTGGCAAAGAGTGGCTGTGGTTTCCAGAGGTCTGCGGCTGTGAAGTGGGGAAACTCAGTTTTTGGTGTTGTGAATTCGTGCGCCCTCAGTCGTGGCTCACAGGGGTATCTCAGGGCCAATTGCCGGGGCAATGCACTCAAATAGGCCTTTGTACTGAAGCCCTGTGTCTGAGGTGTCTGTGTATAGGCATCTGAGAGTGGGGGAAAGTCCAAATTTCTACTACCAGAGGCCTTTTGTCCTTGGTTGGATTCACTCACATCCAGTGAAGCCCCACAACTGAGATAACTATGGGCCAGTATCCAGGAAGGGGGAATCCAGAGTTTCTATTGGCAGGACAGTGGGCCCTTGTTTGGATAAGAGTATGCCCAGCAGGGCTCATGGGGGCACCTAAGAGCCACCTTTGTGGCCTTGGGTTAAGGGGTGTGCATGCTGGCAGAGCATGACTGTGGTGTCCAGATATCAGCAACTGTGAAGTAGGAAAACTCTGTATTTGCTGTTGTGCCCTTGGTTGAATTCATGCAAGCCCAGTGGTGGCTCCCAAGGGTATTCTGGACCAATTGCCAGAACAGTGTACTCAGTTTGGCCCTTGCATTGAAGCCACATGACTGAGGTGTCTCTGGGTAGGCAGCCAGGAATGGGGGAAGTCCATATTTCTACTGGAGTGGAGGGGGGAGATGTCTTATGCCCTTGTTTGGGTTTGCACATGCCAAGTGGCAGTGAGCTCAGGCACCCAGAGGAGCCCTGTGTGATCGAGGTGGCTGCTAGGAGGTATCCAGGAAGGGGGAATCCAGAATTTCTACTGCCAGGGCAGTGGGCCCTTTTTGGGTAAGAGTGTGCCCCACATCAGCACCCACTAGCAACCTGTGGAGTGGTGGGCTCAGGCAGCCTGTGCTCTTGTAAAGCTCAACTATGGCACTGGAGAAGTGAGACTATAGCATCAGTTCAGTTGCTGGGGAGCGGGAGGTTGCACTTACTGCTACCAGAGCAGTGCACCTTTGGAGGTGGGGGTCCCAGGGTCTGTGGTCTGTGAGTGGACCAGTAAGATTTTGGCTGGAGTGGCTGCTGGGTCCTAGGCAGTGTCCAAGGCCTGTCTGGGTGGTGGTGCTGATGAGTTCCTAGAAGAAGCAGCTCTCCCCTTCAAGATAGCGTGGGCTCTGTGCCTGAGTCCCACAGTCCACAGAGTGCCCATAGCGGTGGTAGTCTCTCCCTGTCCAAGAGACCCTGGTCTGCCATCTCCTGCTGCTCCTGTTGAATGTAACTGTCCTTCACTCACTGACACACACACCACATACAACCACACACTCTCTTTTCATCCCCTCACTCACTCACACCTCTCTATCACCTTTGTCCTGTGCTCCACCGAATATCATATATTTTAAATAGCAAGAGTATATATTGAATAACACAGGGAATTCTGTGAATAGTAAAATAATATAAAAACATTCTGGATCATAATTTCTTTATCTCAAAAATGATATATTCTTTATTGAACATCTTTTTGGAGTTTACATGCACTCATGAGTATGATGTGAAATTATATTCTTAATTAAGAATGCATAGGTGTCATTTAAAATAATGAGAAAATATCTGCAATGAAACCATCAGGTGAGTTTTGTAAGAATTATCTGTAACAATTACGTTATAGAAATTGTTCACCTAAATAGAGTTGCATTTATTTGAAGATGCCTACTTTTTATTTAAAAATGCATTTTCTGCCCAGGCTGGTGTGGCTCTATTGCTAGAGCATTGACCTGGGCACCAAAGGAACTCAGGTTTGATTCTCAGTCAAGGGCATCTTCCTGGGTTGCATGTTTGCTCCCCAGCCCTGCCTGATTGAGGAGAGTGAGGGAGGCAACCAGTCCATGTGTCTCTCTCTCACATCAATGTCCTCTCTCTCTCCCTCTCTTTCTCTCTCCCTCTCTCTCTCTTTCTCTCCCTCTTTCCCTCCCTCCTTCAGTTCTTCCCTTCCATTCTCTCTGGAAAACAATGAACAAAATATCCTCAGGTGAAGGGGAAAAAAAGCATCTTCTATTACTATCAAATTTCCTTTTGAAATTAATGTTGTGACCCTTAAATTTTTTACTTATCATGCTTGTCATCCTACCTTAACTTCTTTAAGTTATTTTGATACTACACTTCCTGTCTTATCCCAATAAGTAACCCCTTAGTTAACAGATGAGTATGAATAATGCTAATATTTGAACAATAAAGAGGAGTAAGAGATTAAGATGGATTCCACTACCTTTAGTTGGGCCAATGCCTTGTTTCTTTCAAGTGCTAATTAATATTTTACTTTAGAAACATTAGCCAAGTGTTTGTTATTGTGTACATAGACAGAATGGCAAACTGCTTATTATACTTATGGGCATTTTCAACTCCTTTCATTTCTGGAAAAAAAAACATCACTTTATTTACTTTTCCCATCTCTTACTGGTGGCAAGATAGACACATAGTTTTCAGACTATGTCTGCATAACTATTCGGCTCTGCAGAATTTTACATTTGAATGGGCTGTGACAGCCCCAAACTAAACAGGCTAATAAATAAATATTTGAGGCAAAATAGCTTTAACCTAACAGTTTACTGAGTTTACTTGAGAGTATGGTCTCTGTGTATATATTTCCTTCTCCACATAAGTTGAATGCTGATAAAAGAAACTAGTACAGAATTATGTAGATGAAAAAAATCAATACTATCAACAAAAAGTTAAAATATTTCAACTATAATTTATAAATATTTTCAAATCTGGGAGTAAACACTATAATCTGCGCTTTATACTAAATTAGTGGTGCTCTTTTTTTTTCTTTTTTTTTCTTTTGGCTTGAATACCAGAAATGTAAGGCTCACAGTTCTAGAGGTTAGATATCCAAGATCAAGGTGTCAGGAGGGTTGGTTCCTTCTGAGACCTTTCTCCTTGGCTTGTAGATGGATATTTCCTTGTATTTTCTGTTTCCTTATTCCCAACTTTCTTGAAATATAATTAACATATAATATTGTGTAAGGTTAGGGTATACATGTTTATTTGATATACTTATATACTATAAAATGATTACACTATAGCATTAGCTATTACCTCCATCACATTAGTTATTATTCCTTTTTGTGTGATATATTTAAGATCTACTATCTTAGCAACATTTAAGTGCATAATACAATAATATTGGCTATAATCATCATGCTGTTGTACCTTAGATCCCCAGGACAAGATGGCAGCATAAGGTCTATACCTGTACATGCTGCCTCTCACAACCACACCAAAACTACAACTAAAAGACAAAATGACTAGCCCCCAGAACCATGGGAAAGCTGACGGAGTGGAAGTTCTACAAATAGAAGGAAAGAAAAAAGTGCATTGAGATCTGGTAAGATGTGCAAAGGCTAAGAAAGGCAGAGGTATGGAGATGCACGTGAATCGGGCCGGCTCGGCTATTTTTTTCAATTGGGAGAGAGTTACAAGTTCCCAAATGCTCTTTTTTTTTTAATATATTTTATTGATTTTTTACAGAGAGGAAGGAAGAGGGATAGAGAGTTAGAAACATCGATGAGAGAGAGACATCGATCAGCTGCCTCCTGCAGGTCCCCTACTGGGGATGTGCCCGCAACCAAGGTACATGCCCTTGACCAGAATGAAACCTGGGACCTTTCAGTCCACAGGCTGATGCTCTGTCCCCTAAGCCAAACCGGTTTCAGCCTTAATGCTCTTAATTCCAGTTTCCTGCAAGATTCTGGGGACCCAGACTCAAACAGGCAGAAACTGGACTGATGGCCATTGGGTTGGAAAGAGAGGGTGACCTTCTCAAAGAGGTGTGCACAGGAATCATTGTTTACTGTGCTGGGGGGCAGATGTAGGAAACAGAACAGAACACAGAACGCAGCAGAGAGGGCTGACTGGCAGCCAACGCTATTTGCCATGCTCTAGCCTAGTGATTCCTTAATACTGCATCCCACCCAATTTATTAGCCCACCAAGCTGTGTGCAGCAGCTTTTGCATATGAATGGCCTGCCCTCTAGCAGCTTAACCTAACAAATTGCAACTGGGTCATATAACTGCAAAACTTCCAAACTCCAGGCAAAGAGGAGAAATCTGCAAATCTTCCTGTAGCACCTGCTGAGTGGCCTCAGACAGTACATCTGATTTCACGTCTTTGGAGATTCAGGAACCAGTGTACCTAGAGGTCAATGTGAGATGACACCAGATTTCAACTCCTCACATACATAAGTGACACACTCAAGAGGCAGATTTGGTGAGCACCAAAGCCCTACTGAAGCAATTCCTGCCCCCAAAGGGGTGTCTCCAGCACAGCAGTTCTTCCATTATAGATAAAGCTAATCCTCAGTCAGTTGAGCTAGAGGTCAATTCCTCCCAGTGTACCAATAGCAATCAAGGCTTAACTACAACAAGACTGTGAACCCAGCCCACAAAGGGGTGCACCAAGAGTTTCACCTCAGGTGATTGGGGAGGCAGAGCTACTGGGCCATAAATAAAGAACAACTAGCACACAAAGCCACTCCATCAACACAGGGAAGAAGCCAAAATGCGAAGACAAAGCAACATGTCATGAATGAAAGAAATGGAGGAAAGCAAACTACTGAACATAGAGTTCAAAACCACATTTATAAGGTTACTCAAGAATCTTCTACAAACCGCTCAGAAACTTAGTGAGACCTTCAAGGATCTTAATGAGAATGCCAAAAGAATAGAAAAGGACAAGTCAGAAATTAAGCATGCACTGTCTGAAATAAATAATAATATACAGAAATCAAACAGCAGACTAGAGGAAACTAGAATCAAACCAAAGATTTGAAATATGAGGAAGCAAGAAACACCCAACCCGAAAAACAAAAGAAAAAAAGAGTTCAAAAATGTGAAGATAGTGTAAGAAGCCTCTGGGATGACTTCAAGCATACCAGAAGAATTATGGGGGTATCAGAAGAGGAAAGAGAACAAGATACTGAAAACCTATTTTAAGAAATAATGACAGAAAACTTCCCTGACCTGATGAGAGAAATGAACTTACAAGTCCAGGAAGCACTGAGAACCCCAAACAAAAGGAATCCAAAGAGGACCACACCAAGACACATCATAATTAAAATGCCAAGGGCAAAAGATAAAGAGAGAATCTTGAAAGCAGCAAGAGAAAAACAGTTACCTATAAGGGAGTACCCATATGACTCAACAGAAACTATGCAGGCCAGAAGGCAGTGGCAGGAAATATTCAAAGTGATGAATAGTAAGAACCTACAACCAAGATTACTCTACTCAGCAAAGCTATCATTCAGAATTGAAGGTCAGATAAAGAGCTTCACAGACAAGAAAAAGCTAAAGGAGTTCATCACCACCAAATCAGGATTATATGAAATACTGAAGGGTATTCTTTAAGAAGAGGAAGAAGAAGAGAAAGGTAAAGATAAAAATTATGAACAACGAAGTGATAACAAACCCATACCTATCAACAAGTGAATCTAAAAATCAAGTGAATAAAAAATCTGATGAACAGAATAAATTGGTGAATATAATAGAATCAGAGGCATAGAAAGGGAATGGACTGACAATTCTTGGAGGGAAAGGTGTTTAAGGGGTGCGGGAAGAGATTGGACAAAAATCTTACACCTATGGAGGAGGACAGTGGCAGAGGGTAAGGGCAGGGAGTGGGGGGTGGGGAATCAGGTGGAGGGAGCTATGGGGGGGAGGGAAGAGGAAAATCTGTGATAAACTGAACAATAAAGATTTATTTAAAATTAACAAAAATAAAGATACTTTTTCAGAGGATGGTCTTCACTAAGCTTTTTATTACAAGTCAATAAAATAGTAAAGTTGCAAAAAAATTCTGGTGATGGGTACACAACAATGTGAATATACTTCACACTACTAGTATGAACATTTAAAATGGATTAAGGTGAAAATTTTTATGTTATGTGTATATTACCACAATTAAAAATACATAATAATGAGAGGATAAATATTTGGCATAAATTTGCTTATGCACAGATTATTCCTAGAAGAAAACAAACACACACACACACAGGCAATGTAATGGACAGTGTGATTGTCCTGACTGTAGCACCATTTAAATAGTGTGCTTGCTGTAACCAAAAGAAAAGAGATGCGTGACCTTGGAGGGAAAAGAGATAAAAAAAATGGCAAGAGAAGCAACATTACAGAGTAACAGCATGGAGCAGAGTCCTCAAAAGACAGCACCATGCTCCGATGCTGCAGTGAGTATTCGGGAGGGACAGTGAGTATGCGGGGTCTGTCAGTGAGTATGCCATACACACCTGCCAAGGAGATAATCCATCGATACAAAGTGGACTTGGGACTACTCCATGAACCACCTAGGGAGTCAGGAAAGCAGAGACTTATTGGGGCTTCCCAGTGACAGCCAGGCAGGTGCAGGAGAAGCTCCAGATGTGCAGGGCTGCTCTCCAGCTCTTCTCTCAGGAGCCCATCCTGGAACCTATCAATCTCCAGCACAGGCAGGGCCCCCACATAGTGAAGCAGGGGCAGGGCAGGGCAGTACTGTAGGCTTCCCTGTAACCTCCTCTCAAGAGTCAAGTGCATCTCTTTGAGGTCTTCACTAAATGTTTTAGAATGGTCACTTGAAGGGCAAGTACACAGGACAAGGCAATGTCCTGCAGGAATCCAGCAAGACCACAGCACAAGCCAGACCTCTGTGAACAGCCTTCTCTTCCTGACATAGCATCCTGAAGATTCCCGGTGCCTGGCAGGCAACACTGGGCACAAAAGGCCTTGCCAATTGTTCAGACCATCTCTGCTGTACTGGGAGCACAGCTGGGCACCAACTGAATAGCTCATCTCTCTCAAGTCTAAAAAATAGTCTTAACAAATATGGAGAGGCAGTAAAATGTGTGGTTTTATGAACTATAAATCTTTTTGGATACATTAATAATAATAATAGTAATATGAAAAAATATTGATATAGATATAAATAGCAGAGAAAATGTTAAATGTAAAATCCCTTAGGATTGTAGAATAATGCATAACATTATCCTTATAAATACTTCCTAAGATAATATTCTCTTTAGAAATGGCAAACATAAACACATGCTCCCCATAGCTTCTGAAACAATGCAAAACTAACAGAAAGTTAATAAGCTGTCTCATTGCAATGAATCTCGACATCCCCATTGTCTTCATACAGGTGGCTCCATACTCAGAGGAAAATACAGACTCATACCGAGGGACTTTTGGTTGTTATGATTTACCCTAAAAAAAGAATAAATGGATACCAACATACATCCATAAACACATGGATTCATTCTGTCTCCAAGTTTTCTAATTTAAAACATCATGAGAGCAGCTTTTTGGCTTCTTAAATCTCTGTCTGGTTCAGTCTGCTTGCCATTTCAGTCTTCACCATGTCCACATGGGTGACCCAAAAGACCTACAAGGTGTCCATCTCTGGCACCCGGGCCTTCATAGTTAGTGGCCCCAGTACCCACATCAGCTCCTTGGGCTTTTCCCGTGTGGGCAGCAGCCACCAGAATGGCCTGGACACCAGCATGAGTCTAGCTTGGGATTATGGCGGGGATGGGAGTATGGGAAGCATCACAGCTGTACAAGTGAACCAAAGCTTACTGAGCTCCCTGAAGCTAGAGGTGGACCCCAACATCCACACTGTGTGCAACCAGGAAAAGGAGAAGATCAAGACCCTCAACAAGTTTGCTTCCTTCATTGATAAGGTACAGAGCCTGGAGCAGCAGAATAAGACTCTGGAGGCCAAATGAAACTTCCTGCATCAACAGAAAACAACTCACAGTAACATGGACAACATGTTTGAGAGCTACATCAACAACCTTCAGAGGAAGCTGGACACACTGGGTCAGCAGAAACTGAGACTGGAGGCAGAGTTTGGCAACATGCAGGGACTGGTGGATTTGAAGAATAAGTATGAAAATGAGATCAACAAGCTCACAGAGAAGGAGAATAAATGTGTCCTCAGCAAGAAGGATGTGGATGAAGCATACATGAATAAGGTAGAGCTGGAGTCCCTCCTGGAAAGGCTGATTGATAAGATCAACTTCTACAAGCAGCTGTGTGAAGAGGAGATTAGTGAACTGCAGTCCCAGATCTCCAACACATCTGTGGTGCTGTCTATGGACAACAACTGCTCTCTGGACCTCGATGGCTTTATCCTTGAGGACAAGGTCCAGTACGAGGATATTGCCAACTGCAGCTGGCTGAGGCTGAGACCATTACCAGATCAAATATGAGGAGCTGCAGACGTTGGCTGGGAAACACAAGGACGACCTGTATCACATGAAGACAGATTTTTGAGATGAACTGAAATATCAGTCAATTCCAGGCTGAGACTGAGGGCCCCAAAGACCAGAGGGTTTCCCTATAGGCTGCGATTGCTGATGCGAGTAGCGTGGGGAACTGACCATCAAGGATGCTCTGTCCGAGGTGGCTAAGCTATAGGCCGTTTTGAGAAAAACCAAGCAGGACATGGCCTGAGTACTAGGAGCTCATGAACATCAAGCTGATCCTGGATTTAGAGATCACAAGCTGGAATCTGGGATGCAGAACATGAGTATCCACACCAAGACCACCAGCAGTTCTCAAGTGGGTTGATGAACCCATCTTATAGGAACCTCAACTATGACTTGGGTTCCAGGCCAACTTGGGCTCTGGCAGGAGCTCTGGCTACTTCTGCTGCACCTGCTCCTCCAAGATGGTGGTTGTAAAGAAGATAGAGACCCATGATGGAAAGCTGGTGTCTGAATTATTGTTTGTTTTTTAAAATAAAGTCTCAGCTGGTTCTGCCAAAATAAATAAATAAATAAACAAACAAACAAAAAATTAAAACATCATGAACACCCCTCTAAGGCAAGAGAATAACTCTAACACATTCTTCTATGAGGTTTCCCAATATCCTGTGATATAGATGTTCATGGCATATCACTCTTATTGATGAGCCATCTTTAAGAGAGTATGATATTATAAGATTGTTTTCAGGTTTTTGTTATTAAAAACAATGTAGACATCACTATGAATGGCAGAGCAATGACCTCCAAATACCTTCTTCATAATGGCAACAAAAACACTTGCAAAAAAAAAAAAAGTCATTATCAACATTGTTTGACCTCTGGAAATCAGCAAGGTTTGAAATCATTCAGGCATCTTTTAGTCAGCAGAATCTCAGTAAGAAAAGAGAGGTTCATAGCTTTTTAAACTGTCCTTTTTCTCCTCCTTATATTCGTGCAGCCTTGAAAACAAGCAGCTCCAAATCATGGTGAAACAAGCAGCTGGGCAACAGCTGACTGGAGGCTGAAACTCCTCCAGAGTCCCAGTCTCAGATAATTGGCATTATGGGGCTTCTTCGGTGAATCTCTGAAACTTTTTCGGGGAGGGAGGGGCATTTGTGAAAGACAAATCAGGAGCAATTCTATAGCATCATAACTGCTGGAAATAGCAGTAAAAGGTGGCACAGGAGAAACCAAGATGACAATATAGGTAAACACCTGAACTTGCAGCCTCACACAACAATTTTAAAACTACAACTAAAAGACAAAACGGACATTATCCAGAACCATAGGAAAGCTGGCTGAGTGGAAATTCTACAACTAGAAGGGAAGAGAAAAGCACACTGAGACTCAGAGGAGCTGCAGAAGTAAAGTGCAGAGATACAGAGGCGAGCAAGCAAAGAGGGCATGCAAATGAATATGCGGCTTTCTTTTTCAATCCACAGGGAGACACAAGATCCTGACTGCTCTCAACTCCAGTTCCAGGTGAGACTCTGGGGACACAAACTCATACTGGAGAAACTAGACTGTCTGGCATTGGGCAGAACTTAAGGACGGCTTTCTTTCAGAGGTGCTTGCAGCGATTACCAAGGGACACTGAGACCTGGGGCTTCTTAGGGCAGAGGTGACTGAAAGCTATTGCTATTTACTCTACCCTAAGACTCTGCCCCATCCAAGCTGTGCACAGAGGCTTTTGCATATGAATGGTCTGGTCCTTTGAAATCTAAACTTACCTATCAAACTGCTGCTGAGTCAGAGAGACCCAGAACATCCAAAAGAAGGCCAAAGGCTCTACAATAGCTAGCATTGCTTCACAGCTGGGCCTCATCTGGGCACCTCTAAAACCAAAACAAAGAAGAGGAATCTGCAGATCTCTCCATAGCTCCCTGGGTAGTCTGAGGCAGAGGCTAAATTATCACCTCCTTGGAGATCCAAGAGCCATGTACCCAGGAGTCAGAGTAGGACCATCCAGATTACAACTCCTCAGATCCATAAGGGGGGACACACTCAGGGGGCAGACTCACTGAAGCAAGTCTTACCTCATAGGGTGTCTCCAGCAAAGAAGTTCTCCCATCATAGACACAGCTGATCCTCACAGCCAATTAGCCGGCAGGTCAATTCTTCCCAGTGATACCAACAACAACAAAGGCTTAACTATAACAAGACTGTGCAGACCACAAAGGGATGCACCAAGAATGTCCACCTCAGGTAACTGGGGAGGTTGAGCCACTGGGCCCTATAGGACACCTAGCACACAAAGCCATTCTATAAACTCAGGGAAGCAGCCAAAATATGAAGACAAAGACACAGGTCACAAATGAAAGAAATGGAGAAAAGCAAATGACTGGATATAGAGTTCAAAACCATGGTTATAAGGTTACTCAAAAATTTTCTAGAAAACATTGATAAATTGAGTGGGTATAAAAAAGGACCAACAAAAAGTTAAGCATGCACTGACTGAAATAAAAAAATAATATACAGAGATGCAACAGCAGACTAGAGGATCACAAAAATCAAGTTAAAGATTTGAAATACAAAGAAGCAAAAAACACCCAACTGAAAAGAAAAAAGAATCCCAAAATATGAAGATAGTGTTAGGAGCCTCTGGGACAACTTTAAGTGTACCAACATTAGAATTATGGGGGCTCCAGAAGAAGAGAGAGAGAGCAAGATACTCAAAACCTACTTGAAAAAATAATAACAAAAAACATCCTCCACTTGGTGAAAGAAATAGAATTACAACTCCAGGAAACTCACAGAACCCCAAACAACAGGAATCCAAAGAGAACCACACCAAGACACATCATAATTAAAATGCCAAGAGCAAAAGACAAAGAGAGAATATTAAACGCAGCAAGAGAAAAATAGTTAGTTACCTACAATGGAGCACCCATGTGATTGTCAGCTAATTTCTCAAGAGAAACTATGTAGGCCAGATAGGAGTGGCAAGAAATATTCAAAATGATGAATAGCAAGAACCTACAACCAAGATTACTCTGCTCAACAAAGCTATCATTCAGAATTGAAGTCAGATAAAGAGCTTCACAGATAAGAAAAAGCTAAAGGAGTTCATCACTGCCAAACTAGTATTATATGAAATGTTGAAGGGTATTCCTTAAGAAGAGGAAGAAGAAGAAAAAGATAAAGATAAAAATTATGAACAACAAATACCTGTCTCTCAACAAGTGAATCTAAAAGTCAAGTGAATAAAAAATCTGATGAACAGAATTAACTGGTGAATATAATGGAATCAGGGGCATGGAAAGGGAGTGGACTGGCAATTCTCAGGGGAAATGGAGATGGGGGTGCAGGAAGAGACTGAACAAAAATCACACACCTATGGATGAGGACAGTGGGGGGTAGTGGTGGTATGGGCAGAAAGTAGTGGGAACCAAGTGGAGGGGAGCTAGAAGGGGTGGGAAGAGGAACAATTATAATAATCTGAACAATAAAGATTTATTTTTTAAAAGTGGAGCAAAAATCTAACTAAAATATTAAAAGGAAATACTGGAGACTAAGATGTCTGTGGAAGGCTTTGAAAAGCTCTAATGTATTCCAGAAACAACCTGAGAAGTTCCTAAATTCTCAGGTCTGCTGACCTGAGGCTCTGTGCGAGCAGGGAGTAAGCAATAGCAAAGACAGATGTAATTAGCCCTATTGGTATTAAAGGTGAACCCCAACATACACAAAAAGCCCTGAGACAAAAACAGGAAGACTTCTTGCTCGAAGATACTTACAAAATTTGCTATTCAATTGTGACCTCATTACTGAGCCAAGATTTCAGTGGCTGCACAAGACAAAGAATACGAATTTTACAGAAATCAACTAAACAAACAAACAGCAAAACAACAACAAACCTAGGCAAGGGAGAATTTTATTTACAGAGTTGCCACATTGTATTTAAAAATATCCAGTTTTTCAAAAAGAAATTACAAAGAATAAAAGAAACAAGAAATTTTGGCTCTCAGACAGAAAGAAAAGGCAATCAAAAGAAATAATATCTGAGGAAGCCAGGCAGCAAACTTATCAGACAAAAGCTTTATTTTATTTATCAATTACAGTTGACATTTCATAAAATTTTGTACTAAAGTCCCAGTGGGGCATGGGGGTCCCTCAACCCAGCCTGTATCCTCTCACAATCCAGGACCCCTCAAGGGAATGTCTGACTACATGTATAGATTGGTTTCAGAAGTACACCATAGTGATTAGAGAATAATTTATGAAGCGATTCCACTATAGATAAATCTAGCACCCACCAGACACCAAACATAAGTATTACAATATTATTTATATTAATAAAAGTGTAATATGTTAATTATACCAGACATCATCCGAATATCCTTTGGACAAAGCCATAGTGGCAGAGATCAAGGCAGAGGCTGTTAGGAGTGATCAGGCTGTCAGGCAGGTGAGTGGTTAGGAGCCAGTGTTCCTGGATTGTGAGAGCGATGTCTGACTGCCGGTTTAGGCATGATCCCTACAGCCCTGGCAGTCAGACATCCCCCAAGAGATCTCAGACTGAAGAGGTTGTAGAGCAGGCTAAGAGACCCCACTCCTATTCACAAATGTTGTGCCTCAGGCCTCTAGTTAACTATATTCCCTGTTCTGTACTTTACATCCCCATGATTTTTTGTAAATACCAATTTCTATTTCTTAATCCCTTCCCACTCATCACCTAGTTTCTCAACCCCTCTCCAATCTGACAACCATTTATTCCGGATGTTGGGCATCATTTAACACCAATGGATCTTGATCCAGCATCTAGAAGAGTTCAGGAATCTGGAGTAAGGGCTGTGCATAGATTAAATAAGAGTCCAGAGATGAAACATGATTTTGAAAGGCATATTGGGGGAGGTAGAGGAGCCTGGCTAAAGAAATCAAGTTCTCCTTGTCTCAGGACCCCTTGCTTTTTTTTTAAATTTTTTACCATGATTTCTATTTTTTTATTAATTTTTATACATATCTCCCCATTGCCCCCCTCCCTCCAAGGCATACCCCAACCCCCCAGTGTCTATCTTCATTGGTTATGATTATATGCATAGATACAAGTCCTTTGATTGATCTCTTATCTACATCACCTAACTTTAATCTTCCTGCTGTAATTTCACAGTCTGTTTGAAGCTTTACTGTCTATGTATCTATCCTTTTGTTCATCAGTTCATAATGTTCTTTATTATCCCCCAATGAGTGCGATCATGTGATGCTTCTCCTTCATTGACTGGCTTATTTCGCTAAGCATAAGGCTCTCCAGTTCCAACCAGGTTGCTGCAAATGGTAAGAATTCCTTCTTTTTAATGGCAGCATAGAATTCCATTGTGTAGATGTACCACAGTTTTCTGATCCACTCATCTGCTGACGGGCACCTAGGCTGTTTCCAAATTGTGACTATTATAAATTGTGCTGCTATGAACATAGGGATGCATAAATCCTTTCTGATTGGTGTTTGTAATTTCTTAGGATAAATTTCTAAGAGCGGTATTACAGGATCAAATGGGAGATCCATTTTTAGTTTTTTGAGGAAACTCCATACTGTTCTCCACAGTGGCTGCACCAGTCTGCATTCCCACCAACAGTGCACAAGGGTACCTTTTTCTCCACATCCTCGCCAACACTTGTCCTTGGTTGATTTGTTGATGATTGCCATTCTGACAGATATAAGATGGTATCGCATTGTCGTTTTGATTGCATCTCTCGGATGATTAATGACTTTGAACATGTTTTCATGTGTCCCTTGGCCTTCCTTCTGTCGTCTTTTGAAAAGGTTCTATTTAGGTCCATTGCCCATTTTTTTATTGGATCCTTCACCTTCCTTTTATTAAGTTGTATAAGTTGGTTGTAGATTTTGGAGATTAAACCTTTATCAGTGATAGCAATTGCAAATATGTTCTCCCATGCATTGATCTTTCTTGTTGTTTTATTGATGGTTTCTTTTGCTTTGCAAAAGCTTTTTATTTTGATGTAGTCCCATTTGTTTATTTTTTCTTTAGCTTCCATTGCCTTTGGAGCAGTATCAGTGAAGAAGTTCTTTTGGCATATATCTGAGATTGTGCTGCCTGTGGATTCCTCTAGTATTTTT